>JBAFWW010007913.1:0-11179 GCA_036873685.1 Agapornis canus
ACTAGATGATCTTTCGAGGTCCCTTCCAACCCTTAGGATTCTGTGATTCTGTGACCTGTTTCCTGTGGTTGTTGAGAAGCATGTGCTGGGTGCTGGGGCAGCAGTGAGAGATGTGGCACACAGCCAGTGACACTGCTGGAGCTGTTGCAAGAAGCTGAGTGTGAGGGCAAAGGATGTACATGAGCCCAATCGGAATCCAGCAGCAGTTCATTGCCTTGCTTGTAAGTCATATTGTTTGCACACCAGTTTCAAGTGACACATAATATAGCTTTTTTTTTATACACAAAATGGTTATTGCCTCATCCATGCAGCATTTTGAACATTTTCTGTGATGAACAGTGCCCAATGTGCTTTATTTTCTAATATCAGCCTTCGAATTTTCACATCTAAAAAGCAAGCACAGTTCCACACAGAGGTGTCATCTCTGCCTGATTACAGTTCCAGCACTACACTCTTTATTATTTCTTCACTTTGGCTAATGTGGCTTGATGCTTTCACCCTGTGTTTGTCCTTTTCAGCTGTATACCTCTGATAGCAGATATTCATAGTTCCCTTCCATCATGTGACACATTTTCACAATGCAGAGTGACAACATGGCAGACTTACTTTAGTAAAGTTTTAGTTTTGATCTACCTTAGAGCATTTCTTAGAAACTAGCACTAATTTTACAGTATAAGTTAAGAAATGCAAGGTCTGGGTGGTCCTATACTTCAAATACTAAATTCTACGTTTCTGCACTAAATCAGTACTCCCTCAATCAGTATGAAGATTCATTTGTTATTTAAGGCTAATACTATTTCTGAAACAAACTCTTTAAAACAGTATTATCTGCTTCATGTTTGTGCTAGCCTGCTATCTCTGATATGACTGATGCTTTGAAAGACACTGCTGTGAAAGGAGAGTACAGTCACAGCAGTGTACATGAAAACTAACAAACTCTCATCTTTTTTATATTCTTTTTTATAGTAGGTGCTGGCATAAATAGTGGGGAAATTCGAGGTTTATTGAGGCTGCATTAAAAAGTGGTGAACCAGAGTTTCATTTAAAATTTGTTGAGGATGCTAAGCTGTCATTTTAAAGGTGTTCAGTTTTCCAGATAAATGCATACTGAGCTTTCTGTCAAGAGCTTAGTCACCTCCGCTTCACTTAGTCCAGCTCAGAGTGAGTGCTTCCAAACTCCTCAAAATTTGTAATAAGCAACTATTTGAATGTTAAAGGTCTAAATACCCTTAAAATTCTGAACCCCAACTTTTAATGAAAAGAGTCTTAGACTTCCAGCTCAATTCAGTCTTAAACACTGTACTGTATGAGTGTCACTTACCGACCTACTAAAACTAGATCATTACAACCCATCTGAACACAGAAGTAATGAGTGAAAAATAACCCTCTTGGCCTGTACTTGAAGTTGTGACATAGAGGAAAAAGCTAACTATACCATTATAATCACCCTGACCCTCCAGTCTTACCATCCTTCATACCTCTAATACAGCATGGTGTTTCCTCAGGCTTGTTCTGAGTGAGCTCATAACATTTAGAAAATTGCTAGGAAGAGATGTTATGAAAGAACTTTTCATTCTAAGAGCTATTTTTAATTTGAAAGAGGCACTTTTTTCTTTTTAATTTAAAGAAAACATAAAAAGATTCTGAGCTAGCATCAATATGTCTGAAGCTGCAGCAAAGCCTACACACATCAGTTCAAAAAATCCTTATTTGTTTAAAGTTACTAGCAAAACTTTTTCTCAAAGGCAGAATAATTCATCTTTTAAAATTATATCAGTGAAATATACAGCAAGACAAAGTGCTTTCCTTTTCCATTCCAGCTAAATCATGCACTATTTGGGGTAGAAATTTGACAGGGAACTCTGTTGGATTATCCTTACATTGTGGCTGGCTGATTTCTTTATAATTTTTGATAGATGGATGTCTAGCCAAGCCCTGAATATCTTCAGCGGTGCTGATTCCAGAGTTTCATTTGGCAGCTGGTTTCCTTGGCTATGAGTCCTTATGTTTATAAACTTTTCCCTCCTATCTAATTCTAATTTTTCCCTCACAATGTTTAGGGCCAACTTTTTTTCCTCTTTCTTTCTTGTTAATTACTGAGAATAATCAAGTATGATCTCCTTTTCATTTCCTTTCTATTGTGGACAAAAAAAGGTTGCTTTGAATTTCCTGGAACTAGTGTGATTAATTCTCTCAACTTACTGTCATCCCGTGGGCCTTATTTTGCCCCTACCATCACTTTTCTCACAGAGCTTAAGATTTAGCCAATTTCTTTTAAACACAATATCTAAAAACAGTTACAGGACTTTAGTGCATGACTATAAATGACTATAAACAAGACTAAAGTTCCCATTGTGTATATTTCTATGGATTACGTTGTATAAATGGTTACACTAGATGAATATCTAGTGTACCTTCATCATTCACTAGATGAATATCTAGTGGACCTTTTGTCAGACTAGAATATGTAACAGTTTGTAGAGATGAAAAATATCAGTGCTGCAAGAAGAACAATGCTTATCATTGAGACAACAGTTGAGGAGATTACCTCTAATCAGCAAAAAGATGAAATAGGTGATAAGTATCAATGTTAATGCTTCTGAACTGGGAGGTTGGTGTCTTTGTAACCATTGTAACAAGACAGTTACGTTGGGTCAAGAAGGAGAGGTTATTTCCGAGAGAGTAAAGACAATGTGAGATAAAAAGCAGTGGGCTGAAATAAGCACTTTGAAAAGCTGCAGAAAAGAAGACACTTTTATGACCTAAAGAAGGGCCTAAAACTGGTTAAAGAGTTTTGGGCAGCTGTCTGTATGAAGGGAAACTAAAGAAGATATTAACCATGCAGCACCCAGCTGTATCACTCAAAAACAGTTTATGGCTGAGAATCCTGGCAGGAAGAAGGCTGAACTGCATACTGAATGTGGAGAAAGGTGAAGTAAACTGAGTCCAATTCTTCTTTCAAACAATTCTTATCTGCTAGCAGTTTCTTCCTCAGTATGTGCAGAGTTTTTTGCTTTCCCATCTGAGATGCCCAGGAACGGTCCTCAGCACAGTATGGAGCATCTTTTCTGGATAAGTTTCATTTGGTACATTAGAATACACATGTTCTTTGGTGGACCTACACCTGTGCTGGTTATTCATCATTATTTCAATTATCATTAAATCAAACGTAGTAAGTATCTGATAGCTTCTAGTAATTCCACTAAACAAATATTTGCACCATCTGCAAGCAACTGACTACAGATGCTTCTACTGGTCACTGCAGCTTCATGGATCAACCAAAAGGACGTGTGAATACACACGGAAAGATGGATCACAATGGTATGACTCTGGGAGTCGTTTCTATTAACAGGATGAGCGCTTGGTTCAGAGTGTGTTTACTCAAGCTTCTGGACACATTCTCATCAAACATGCTCATATGACTAGCGGGATCTGCACCAGAGTGTCCCCCATGCAGTCATTAATCTAATTTGCCAAGGCATTCTCACACTACTAACTTGGCAAACATCTTCCTTGTTACCATGTGACCTTTCATGTTTTGTCAATAGTTACACAGCACCAAACATGCCAAGACCATTCAAATATTTTTGAGCATTTTTCTAGTTTAGTTCCAACCATGAAAAATAATTCAGGCAATTCCAATTATAAAAGAACTGTTTCGTCTGGGCATTCGTTGCTTACAGTGGCTACTAAATAAGTTGTTTTAGAATAGGAGTGTTATGGCCACTGACTAGAAAACTGACAATAGCCTCAGTCCTGACCTTGTTTGCCAGGTAGCTTTAAGCCACTTTACCATTTCCTCTGAGCTGTGAATCCTTTAACCCCTGCATGTGCATCTGTATCAGTGTATTCAAAGAACATTTGTTTCTGCATCTGACCCTTATCATATTACCAAGTTCTTCCTTTCACTATAGGGCTGTCACTTTCAGGATGTGGGAAATGTGGTTCTTTTTTTAAATAAAGGAAGTCTGAGTAATTCTGTAAAACCACGAAGACAAAAATCTGCATGCTCATTTATTCCAGAACCTTACAGCATTTCAGCTTTTGAAGTTCTGATGTCCAAAATAACCTTATTGAAAATCACAGGGGTTTTAAGAAACCAAGTCTATCCAGGAGAATTGTTTTCCTGATACTGAGGACAAGATTCCAAAATCAAAGTACTACACTTGGAACTTTTTTTGAGACTACAAAAGTTTGTTGTGCCTCCATCTGTTTGTTCAATAACTTGATACTGAGTTACTACTGTAGACATAATCATTCAGCAGCATTGCTTCCAGGCTGAAAAGCCACTAAATTCAATCTAAGGCTGAGAAAACTTCTGCCTTGCTTGAACTTCTGTTTTTTAATTTAGGTTTGCATCTTCTACTGAATGATTACTGCAGGATGCCAAATACCTAGTTTGCTATCTGAAACCTGCAACTGCAGTCTTTCATAGCAGGCAGACAAGCCCGCTCTCTGGTGGAACCATTCCCATTCATGTGTAGCCTACAGGAATGCCACTTAGAAATCATTCTTGCATAAAATATTTGCATGGACATTAGGACCTAGCAAGACAGCAAGAGACTGGTTATCATTCAGGTTCTACCTGTTTTAGCCAGTACCAGTATACTGAAGCACAGGCCAGAGCAAGCTGACTGGAGTTCAACAAAAATAAAGAAGTACGATGAGCTTGAGGAAGCAACTGAGGACTGTCTGCATAGCTGTGACCAGTCCTCTGGCCGTATGAGCTACCTATGTGAGTCTTTCAAAGCAATAGGGCACCCACTACAAATTTAGGAAGATGTATAGGAGATCCAGCATCAAACAGGAGGAGGATGCTCCACTTACCATGGGTCCATAGACAGATATGTAGATGCTGAACTTGTCAAGTCCTGGGACAACCTGCCAGTATACATTTCAGCAGCAGAGATGGAATAGATACCATGCTGTTCCTCGCTTGCTGACCAGAACACCTTGCTGGAAGGCTTACAGTGCTCTTGAGAAGGGATAGTCACTGCTATGATTCTACTGAGTCAACAGCCTATTGTCTGGTATCTGAATAGTACTTGACACTACTTCCATATCACATTTAAGGGCAGTAAGGGTTTTCAAACTAGAATCCCTTATTAAACAAAGGGAATAGATATAACAAATACATATAAAAACAAACCTCAGTGCTTTCTGAGGCTCAGGGACACTGGACCTTGCCAACCCCAGACTAAACCAGTTAAATATGGTGACATTTCAGGCACGAGCTGATTTTTTGACACAGCTTTGAGGATGGTGAAAAGTATGTTTTCAGGTGGATGAAAGGAGGCCAACTAAATTAATTGCCTGAATGCTTCCTGGTACAGCTCAGGAGAATCAAGTTCTAAACTGAATGAAGTGTCAGGGAGACTAGAAACTTTGTTAATATGAAAACCTATGTACAGTTGCTAACTTCAACTGCTGACAACAATAGTTTAAATTCACAAAGCTCTCTATAGATGGGATTTTTACAGAGTTTAGTCTAAACCTAACTCTGACCATTTAAGTCTATGGTAAAATCTCACTAACACCCACAGAAGCAGGAAAGAGACCTCATGGAGATCTTTTTCATACACCTCAAAGGCTTCATGCAGCCAGTGAGTGAACTAAAACACACAAGGAAAAAATAATTTGTTCTAAGCCACAGAAAAATTGTGTGTTAGAGTGGAGATTGGACTCAGAACTGTTGTTATTCTATTCTTCTCTGTGGCATGGGAAAGTCTCATTAAGTTTTCAAGTCTACAGGGCAGAAATGATACTGTCAGTGACTTAAAGCTGTTTGAATTGTTTATGAAGAAAAGTAGCCGTGATGATACTTGTTGCTTTACAGTTTCCATTTCCCTATTACAAAATGGATGATAATTCTACTTTTAAAGCCTCAATTCCAGCTTAGTCAGGCTATGTTTAAGTGCTTAATGCACTTGGAGACCATGAGAATTGTAAAAAACCTGGAGTATTTAATCAGGTCCTATCAGCTGTAATGGTCAAATATTTAAGGAAAAAAAGCAAAACTCAGTAGACATGACAGAAGCATGCAGAAAACATCTGAAGTTTCCTCACTGTTTTATATTACAGGAATCAGGAAGACAAAGATCTGCTTCTCCCTGAAATGCTCAACATTCTCTCTGGAATAAAGGCAAAGTATATACACGTACAGAGCTGATTTTCAGTGACAAATGTCAGTTCTGTGAGAAAAGGAGGGAACAGTGTATAAAATAATGGGAAAAAGAAAAGGAAAAGCAGACACTAGACAGTAACCAAATGGCACTGAGGGGGATTTCAGGAAATATGTTTTCTTTTCCAGTGTTACATTCCAAGATATTTTTAAATCACAGATATTGAAACAGATTCCCATACAATTCTTAATCAGTTACAGTAGCCACTGGGGTTAGTGGTTTCTAACATGTGGCAAAAAGTATAATATTACTAACTCAAGCCATGTCATGCTGGTATTTTACCCACATTTCTCATGCTATTGTTACAATTCCACTAATTTCACAGCATTTGATTCTTTCTGAATGTAAGAACATAGTATCTTCTTTTTGATACTAACAGCAAGCAGTATAATCATAATAACCATGGTTCTTTTTCAATCCACTGTCTTAATGATAATTTGATCCTTTACCCCTGACTTTGTAGATGGAGAAACTCCAACTCAGGAGTCACACAAGGAGTCCCACAAGGAGTCACCCAAGGGTAAGCCTGCTGTAGGGCCTAGGATGGAAAAATCAGCAGAAAGTAGCACTTCCCAAACTTTATAGAGTCCATTTGGTCTCACACACAAAAGACATACACTTCTAATGTCCTCTCTCTAATTAGCCACAGCAATGCTGCTCTCATGCATCCGGGAGAGCGTCGCTTCCTTGTCTTAAGATGGGATCCCAATCCGCCAGACACAGTGAGTACACAGCTCTTGTAGTCCCCTTAGAGGAGATCCCTGAAGAGGGACAACTGCCACCCACAGAGGCCAGGGAGAGGGATGCTCTACCATGATCATTTCACTGCTTCTTGAGATTGTGTCTCTGGAGAGAAAGGGGCACGAGGCACAACCTGATGTGGGTGCTCCCACATACAAGCTGTCACCCACCATGTCTGACATGTGGCACATGCCAGTTCTTACCCCTGTTGTTTGCATCAGATTCAGATATTAGGCATCCATGTGCATTGAGGTGACACATAAAGCCTTATTAAAAATGCCCCACTATTAAAGTATTATTAATCTGTGAGACACATGATTATTTAGTGAAACTTAGAATTTATCTAAAACATATTGAGATAACTCATATTAACAAAACCTACCTGAATTCATAAACAACTTGCAGCCAATATTTAATACTTTAAAACCCACAGAATACTTCATCAATGGAGCAACCAGAAAATGCTGAGAGAAAAGCTATAAAAAGATACTAACTATTGAATGGCAACAGAAAGAGTTTCTGAAAGAGATCTTGAAAAGCTTGCTGCAAAGATGGATCAAAGTATTTAAGAGAAACCATTCCTCTTTAGCTAATATAAAACAAAGCAGAGCTACATAGAAAGTTTAAAACAAAAGTGCTGTCATTAGTGCAGCATTTCAGAAGCTGCAAAGTCTTGAAGAGGTGCCATTTACCACACTGCATGGGTTTCCTCTTCTCCATCACAGTGCTAAGAGTACAAGGTGGCAAATCACACATGTCCCAGAAAATTAAGTCTGGGAATAACCAAGTATGGTTATAAAATGGAACAGGAAATGTGGTGATGGGTGAAAGATGTGAAATCTGGAAAAGTGGGATAATTATATTCCAAAATTGACATATCATTTTTATTTCCCTGAAGTTAGAGGTAAGAAAAAAAACCTACAACCTGACCAACAGTAGGGAAAGTTTCATTCCAGGACACAGAGAGATGGTTATCTATCTCCTGCATAAAATATATCAGTGGCTAGCAAAGTACTGCTCACTAATCTGATGCAAGGCAAGTTAAACATTTTGGCAAGACCTTCTTACATCACAACAGCTATTAATACACTTCAAATGCAAATCTGACTTTTCTTAACCTGCAGTAGGAGTTCCTGGAGAGCATAGTATGTACCTGCATTGAAAGCTGGCAGTTTTACTTCTATTAAAAACTGGAAATGCTATATTTAAAAATAAACACTTGATTAAGTTGTCTGACATTGGACCAACTTCACAACCACTGTCACAAGTACAATGACAAGGATTTGGCCTCTCTTTTCCATGTACTATTTAGGAAATTTGCTTAAATGAAACAAACTTTAAACTAATGGCACCTGTTGCCCTGCCCAGAACACGGATGTTCAAGCTCAGTACATTTGTTTTTTTGCAAGGACATCAGCAGTATATTTAGCACCAGAGTGGAAACAGGGGAGGTCAGACTACAAGACTCATATTACATATTGTGTGTGTCTCATATTCCCATTCTTGGGCTGTTCCCAGATTTATGCCCTGCTCATTTGCTGGTTTCTTTTGAAGCATTTTGACAGACAATTGTTTCTCTGCCTAGAATTCAAAACCAGCTTCAGTGGATGCACAGGGGAAGCCTTCCACAGAAAGTCATGTTTTTTGCCAAAAAGGAAGTGATAGGAGGGGGTTTGGTTGGTTGGTTGAAGTCACAACAGCAGATGAAGCAGCAAATGAAAGGGGAATTAACTGTACATACTATGAATGTGATCATTTTTGCTGCATGTATTCAACTTAACTGCAATACACAGTTACTCTGTCTGAGAGCAGTGAGGCCTTAGACACATACAGAATTTTAGAGATGCTGTTGAGATGCTAAAAGCTGAGTTGTTGCTGCTGACCACAGAGGGCAAATTACAATTAAGTACACATCTTTCTGAGAAGTTTGCCATGGTAAAACCAGGAAGAGGTGGTTGTCACTGCTGCTTTATCTATGCTAGGGAAAAAAGGAAATCTAGCTGCTCTAACTCTTACCAACAGAGCAATTGCACTTGGATTACAAAACAAATTAGTGATAACAAGGCAAATCAGGAAACTCCTTCTGCAAAGGAGTTCAGAGCACTGAAGTTGAAATGCTTCAGCACTGACTGCATTATCAGCTTAGCACTGGGGCAACGGCACCACTGCTGGCTGTTGCTGCAGCACAGTGATATTTTTTGCACAAAACCAATTCCACAAACTAAATGTAGAAAAGCACGGGAAAAAAAAAAAACAACAAAAGCTTCACATGTAGAGCTCTAACTCTAGAAGAGAAAACAGGGAGACTGGAGAAGCAAAACAATGGTTTGAGAGCACTTTGCCTTTGATAAGAGGGTACCAAGAAGAACCAAAACCATGGAGGTACAGTGATAACAGCAGAGCACAATCAAGAATATTCACATAGAGTTGGATTCCTTCAGCTGGCATAGGAGAGAGGAAGGTAACATCACTAGCCACAGTGTGGCCCTTAAAGGGAAAAGTTGAAAAGGATCTCAGCCTACCACACCCTGTGTTGGACTCAAAATTGACATTTATTATACCAGGGGACACAAATTGACAGGAAGGACAATGGTGGGGGCAGAAAATCGTCACATTCTACATTATGTCAGTACTTCTTTACTTTCTTACAGAGAAACTCTCTGATCCACAAAGTAACAGACTATCCTGGCTTTTCAATCAGGCCAATATATCTTTAGAAGTTTTTTTACCAGTCTTTCCTAGTAATACATGGTACTAATACTTCTATCTTTGAAATTCAGAGAAGTGGCTGCAACCTGCAGCCTTAGCAGGGTTAGCAGTGTTGATGCATTTCTGCATTCTAACTGTATTGGCATCTAATCAGAGGAGGGCTCTTCAACACTAGTTTCGCCTGTACCCTGGCAATCAATTTATTTTCGCAAATGCTTTTCTGGTTGGCTGGTTTTATTCTGGGCCCGATGTTAACTCCAATTCTCCAGTTCTCCTCTCTGCCATCCTGGTTTTTACAAGAGCTCTCTTCTGGAATGTCTCATTATCTTTTCAACATGCAAAGTTAGTAATTTACCAAACTGTGAGATTTTTTTCTCCGCAGTTCTTCAGTATGTTTTTATCTCTACCACTGGATCAAAGAGCATTTACTGTGTGAGAAAAGTGCCTTTTGGTGTGAAAAGAAAACGCTGGGAGTTTCATCTTTCATAATTACCTGAGATCCTCATTGAGCAAAGAGCATTTATACTACTCTCTCTCAGCACCTCTCAACCTCTCTCAGGGCTGGGAATCCAGGCCAGACCCAACCATGGCTGATCCAATGAGAATTTCACCAGGAACAAACCAGTACAGATGCAAAAGCCCAATTTCAAGAATCATATTTCTATATGAGTCAGTAGCTCTCTCCTTTTTCATTTCTGGGGTGATGAGTTGGACCTATATGTCTCTGCTTAGGAGATTCCACTCTCCTCTTCTACCCTATACCAAAATGCTGGTGGTGACATTTCACAAGTGTCTCAGATGCAAAGAAAGCAATGGCACAGGCATGCTACAGAAGCCAAACTCAGTCATTCATTAGTTCAAGATCTTCTTTTAACTCAAATACTGTTAAATAATAAAAAAAAATTTTGGGAGCCAGAATTTACCTAACAACAACATAACCCAATATATCCATGCGATTTCTGTGAACTCTGAACCCAGGAACAGCATTCAAGGGTTTAATTGCACAAACAACATCACCAACCTCTCACTCCTGATGAGCTGTATTAACACTGAGTCTCAAATCACCTACAAAAACAATACCACAGTGAAAAAGTAATCAGTCGTGACCTTTTGTGCACATTTGTCCCCACTGTATTATCACTGAGTTCGGAAATCTGAACCATCTCATAAATAAAGAAGGCATTAAAACGCTTTGGAAGCACCAGAAGTACATGAGGAAGCATGTGCTTTGCTGCTGTTTGTCAGTAACCTTTTCCACGAGTCCTTTGCCCATCTGAGTATGCACAAGGCTGCAGGACTGAAGCAAAAACTGGTTAAGATATGAATGGGTACATGTGTGTGCGCGCATTTATGTGTCTGCACACACATTTGTATGTGCTAAGGAAAGAAAGGGTGTAGGGAAGGCTTTAAAAAAGCTTTTATGATTCTCCTGGAAGGCATGTTAAGGCACATGAAAAACAAGGAGGTGCTTAGTGGCAGCCAGCATGGCTTTACTAGGGGGAAATCCTGCCTGACCAATTTGGTGGCCTTCTATGATGGGGCTACGG
>JBAFWW010007916.1:0-12297 GCA_036873685.1 Agapornis canus
CCAGGGGGGTTGTGGAGTCTCCTATGTTGGAGATATTCAAGGCCCGCCTGGACAAATTCCTGTGTGATGTACTCTAGGTTACCCTGCTCTCGCAGGCGGGTTGGAATGGATGAGCTTTCGAGGTCCCTTCCAACCTTTAGGATTCTGTGATTCTCTGATATGCTTCATGATGATTTAAATAATGTTTTCTTTCACTGAATTTCCAGAAACCCCCAGAAGACTCAGCTCAGAAAAATATTTAAGCATGTACTTCAGCAAATACAAAATTCCCTTCTTCAACAGATCTCCGAAGAATTCACTGAAGGACTCTTAAATGTGTTGTTAGGAAATAGGCAGGCTACCATAAGGAATGTTAATTACAGTTTGTTAACTGTTCCATGGAAATGATGTAATGTCCTAGCATTTCCACTGAGGTAGTTTACTTCTCTGATATCTGCCAGAGCTATAAGAGATGAGTATGCAGTTATCTCCAAGACTCTCTGAATCCAATTGTTTAACTTGGTGATAGTTCATTTGTGTGCTCATAAATTGAACTGATTTTAGAACTGAAACAAGGGAAATTTGGACTTCCAGATTATTATATTGAAACCAATTAAAACCAACTAAAATCAACTAGAAACCCTTCATCCTTTTATTGTAGGGCAGCTCATATCTTGATCTCCACTGTTTAACAGGCATGTTTTTTTAAGACCAAAACACACTTTCTGAAGCAGAGCAACAGAACTTGAGAACAAAGACTAAAATTTGCTTTCTTAAATGTTGACAGTGATCTTCAGCTTTTGAAAGAACATGAGCACTGCCATAAAGGACCCCTTCAGCTTCAAATCTTCTCTCAAAAAAGGGATAATAGTAAACATCCTTCCCCTAAATATAGTCCCAGATACTGGAAATCAACCTTTAAGGGTATTCTTAAGGCCAAGGTCCCACACTTTTGTTTAAAAACTTCTGCTGATCTTATCTCATAGGGATTGATCCAACCTTTACTTGAACTTATTTACAGTTATGAGCTCCTTAACATTCAGTGACAAAAAGGTCCCCAAAGCATTTCTGAAGTGCAGGGAAAACCAGAAGACCACTGTGGAACATGGAACACCAGGAAGAGGGACAGCTGCAGGCAATATAGCTATGTGACTCCTTCTCCCCTAATTCCAAATGCTCCAGACACCCTCACAAGAATTAACAGAGATGAATCAGTGAAGGTACAAAAAATGTCATGGTTTTTTTTTGTTGGTATAGCAGTGATTGATATAGCAGCAGAAATCTTTTTGGAAAACATGTTCCATTAATAAGATCCATAAATCTTCTTGTACACACTGAGAAAAAAAATAAAATAGAAGTAGCAGCTATCAGAAGTGAAGAATTTTAAATGTGTATTGGGAGAAGAACTTTAAAAAATCAACCAAACTTGCTAGTATCAGAGCAATATAGCACATAAGGAACAGCAGAAGGTCATGTACTGTTCTGGGTACTTCCCCAGCTGAGAACTACAAAATACATGGGACAACACTGCTGCAGACTGCAGTTGCCTGTCTGTTTCTAACCACCCTATTGCTATTCTTAGATGCAAACATGGTGTACCAGAACTTCCAGACATGATCCATGAAATATTGCTGGATTAATGTAATACACAATGTTATTTCTTCTGAAGCACCTCCCATATGAAAACAGGCTGAAAAAGTTGGGGCTCTTTAGCCTGGAGAAGTGAAGGCTGCGTGGAGACCTCATAGCAGTCTTCCACTATCCAAAGGGGTCCTATAGGGATGCTGGGGAGGGACTCTTCGTTAGGGACTGTAGTGATAGGACAAGGGGTAACGGGTTCAAATATAAACAGGGGAAGTTTGGACCAGACATAAGAAGTTCTTTGCTGTAAGGGTGGTGAGGCACTGGAATGGGTTGGCCAAGGCAGTTATGAATGCTCCATTCCTGGCGGTGTTCAAGGCCAGTCTACAGAGTTGTGTCAACAGGGCCTTAGGTTTGTTTCTCATCTGTCAATCTAGTGATGTCAGATTTATTCTGTTTGAAAAATAAAAGTATGTATTAGTATGGATGACATTTTAAAAGTCTAATATTAGATGCCATTGTAGATGGAAGAAAGAACATAAAAAAGTAAGCAGTCTCTGCTGCACTGCTTTTACCAAGTTTAACAGCTTTTACAGACCTTGAAAGTGTGGTTGTGCGCAAAAGTGTTTCTGTATGGAAAAGGGTGGTTTTGCTCAGATTTGTCTCTTGTTTCAATTTTTTAAATGCTGGGTTATATGGTTTCAGTGCTAAAAAAAGAGGTTATTGAAGTGTTTTGAAACGAAGACATCTACCTTTTATCTAGATCCTTGTGTTTAGTCAGACTGCCCAGTCTGCTGCTAGCACACTGGGTTGAATTCAGCTGGTCAAACACACAACTGAGTCAATGCAGAAGAGAAGAAACAGTGTGAATATGCAGCTGTGTGTGGAGAAAAGAACAACCGAAGGAAGATGGGACTCCTTCAGAACCCATGAGCTATTCAGATGGGCTTGCTCCTCCACAAGAAACCGTACCTTAAACAGTATTAAGGGCATCTGAGTACGGTAAAACTTTCATACTCAAAGCAATGTAGTTCAGACACAAAACATAGCAGAATTTGCAATAATCATGTTGCTGCTACACTGAAGGACATTTTTAGTGGTTACTTTGTTAAGTCAACTGAGGAGAGACTGTATTTTGCAGATTTTTTCAAGAGTACGTTTTAACAAAAGCTCCAAAGGATGACAGGATTTCATTTCCCCCAGAACACAGGCTTTTATCAGGTACCTTGGATACAAATATGGTAGCTTTGTAATTTTCAGCAAGATTACAGACACTATGAATCAGTGTCTAGAATTAATGTTAAAAGGAACAGATATACAGAACCTATTAAAGGAGTTAAGATGGTAGCAGTAAGACTCACTGCTTAGTGAAGTCTAACATTGCCATATTTTGTCATAATCCATATCAGATTTGCTCCTGCACTACCTCCTCAGCTCCATTTAGCTTCTTACCCTTGAGTCCAAAGGGATTCTTTCTTTAATTTTTAAGAAGAATATCATTGCAGAAGCAGTACTGAGTTGAATGCCCATATAAACCATTCATGGGGGGAGTTTTTCAGTATGGAGTGTGAGCACCCCCTATGGAAGCAATGAAGAAATAGGAGGCTACTGCAGGAAAACTTGGACACAGTCCTCTGAAATACTCTTCTGTTCTGCACTTGCCATAGGTATCCCTAGTCTTAAAAATGTATAAAGCCAGGAAGCTGAAAATCTTATATATTTTTCAGCATTACTGATGCTTCACTTGCAGTTTTAGATTTTGTCATGCTAATACACAATGCACATACCTTTTGGGAAGTGTCAGAATTAATCCAGATTTCAAGTACCAAATGCCTGAAAAAGAAAGGACCTGAAAAGGAATACTTTTGACCTGCATTACAGCTCATACTGAAGTAGAAACAATGGGAGAAATATTGTCTAATATACTTGGTGTTGTATAAACTGGAAATGTTAAAGATCTGTTTCTTTTTCTGTAGGATTTTTCTTTGTTTGGCATGGCAATTTGCCGAATGTTAAACAGAATTTCCCAACACAGGCTCTAAACTTTGCTTTTAAGACAAATGCAAACAGATTTTTTGCATCTAAAGTGGATAAACAGGTAAATAATGTCTTGTGTATTAGTTCTGTTTAGTAAACAAACTAGATGTGGTCAGGAGCTGTGCAATTCTGTCAGCATGACTGGTAATTGGTAGTAGTACAGATGAGATTTTGTAATGGCTTATTTTATAGCAAGAGAAAGCACAAACATGGCTTACTGTGAAGCTTGCTATTGAAGGCAATGAAATCTGAGCTTTGACCTTCAATGGTTTTGTGAGATGCATGTACCTAACGGCAACCAGAATATTCAAAGCTGTGTTCAGGATGTATAATTATTTTGGAGTTAATTGGTACAAGTATTAAAATGGATACTAAAAATCCTGGATTCAGACACTGGGCTTTGTCAAAAAGCCTGGCTGCCTTTTCATCTGTTGCATTAACTGGTACTCCAGTCTCCAGACTTAAACAAGAGAAGTTTAGATTAACAAAGTTCTTTACTGTGAGGGTGGTGAGGAACCAGAACAGGTTGCCCAAAGAAGTGGTAAATGCTCCACCCCTGGCAGTGTTCAAGGCCAGGCTGGACAGAGCCTTGGGTGACATGATCTGGTGTGAGGTGTCCCTGTCCATGGCAGGGGATTAGAACTAGATGATCTTAACTTCCTTTCCAACCCAACCCACTTTGTGATTCTATGATTCTATGTTTGTAATTTCACTCCCATGAAATTACAGCTGCTTTTATTCTGATGGGTGAAGTTCTTGGGTTGTGTGTCTTGACCAGGAGTCTCTCATTTTAACTTTTTTCGCAGTATTTTTGTGATAAACATTAGTTTGCAAGTGTTCCAAAAGGCTTACAGATAATAAAGTGCGTATTACTGCCGTAGGTAAGTGATGCTTCACACTGAAAACTGGTTTCTTGCTACATGCAAAGCTAGAAATGTGTTTACCAATGATTAAAGCATTTTATGAACATTTACGTTTAGTACAGTGCACCAGAAAGGGAGCAGGATTAGGCTATAGTTTTGGGCTATGCTGCCTTACCTTGCAATTTTGTGTACTTAGGACAAGTTCCCTAATTTGGATGGATTCTTAGGAGATACAGAGGAATACACCCGTGGAATTAATTACAAGAAGTCTTGGAATGTGAAATGTTGATTTTGGCATTTGACAAATTACATTAAATTAATTCATATCAGCAGAGTGGAAAATAAGTGCTTCATATTTAATTTGTTGTGACGTGAAATTATCTGAAAATCTGCTTTATTTGTTGTCTGTCTTAGGTTATCTGGTTTAGGATTTCTTTGGTTAGGTTTTGATAACTTAAACGAAAGCCCAATGTTTTGTGCTTGCTCTTGTTGGCAGTTTTTTCCTGCAGTGCCAGAAACTTTTTGCCACAGGCTTTTTGGGTGGTGCTGACCACAAGGAATGCTGTCAGTCATTAAAGTTTGATTAATCTCCTTGTATTGCATACACATTCTTAAGTGGTCCATTTTCCATTACAGTCATTTTGCATGTAAAGAGTTTAAGGTTGCTGTTTTCTTTCTTTTCTTCCAGTGGAAAAAGTAAAACATGCATGATGTAAATAACAGTGTTTATAGTTCTTCGAATCTCCTTGCCATCTCCTAGAAGTGTTACCAGATGGTTTACATGTGTATGAGCTTGTGACTCAGATTTTAGAAACCTTCCATGAACAGCACTCAAGATTAATTTCTTTAGAAGTATAGCATTTAGCAATGTAGCAATTCCACTGCTAAAGCTCAGTCTTTGGATGCTTTCTTACATGTTTTGTGTAGGGCGGGACATGGGAAGACATGAGTATTTGTGTTAAGATTTTGCTTAGCTGGATTCTCTTTAAAACAAGTAATAATGACTAAAACCTTTAGACTGTAACATACATGGGACTTTCTGTTAAAGAAGACAGTTTACAGCTACGTGCCAGGCACTGTATTGAAGGTAGTAGGGGCACAGCCTATTGAATAACCTATGGAATACCCCTGTGGCTAGTCTGGGTCAGGTGTCCTGTCTCTGCTCCCTCCTGGCTTCTTGTGCCCCTTCTCACTGGCAGAGCATGAGAGTGAAAAGTTCTTGATCAGAGTTAAGCATTACTTAGCATCAACCAGAAACATTGGTGGCTTATTAGCATTGTTCTCAAACTGAAGCCAAAACACAGCACTGCAGCAGCTAGTAGAATAACTGTTACAGCTGAAACCAGGACAATTGGGAACTAATGTTATTTACAGCTTTTGTCTTTACAGTTACTTGTGGTCAACAGAATATATGGCTGAAGAGCCAAATCATTTTACAGTAGGATTGAGAGAAATTATCAAAATTACACTAAAGATGCCTGGTTTTGGCAAACATTTTATAGAACTCATACAGGTGGCAATTTTTGGTTTATTTTGGATGAACTATTGCCAAATCCAAAAGAAACGCCATTCTTTCCTTTTTCATTGCTCAGGTTGGGACCACATTCTCCAGAATGCTGTCTTCTCCTTTGTCAGGAGACACATGATGATGCATGTACAGTCTAGCTTGCAACCCTTTTCTGAAGGGTAGCTGAAGCCCTGCCTAGCCTTACAGCAGATGAGACTCTACTGAGGAAAGTAGAAACATCTCCAGAAAGACAAGAAATAAAATGAAGTAGTAATATTGTGGGAACCTGGTAAAAGTATGTTCACAGCTTGGTGAGAGCTTTCAGTAGAAAACCAGGATCTGTTTTCTTTTTCCTACTCAGAAGCCAGGTATCTGGAGTAAGACGAGTTTGTGGGTAGAATAATATCCTTTATTATCTCAGCTAACAAGGTCATAAAAACAGCCTTTGTGGCACACAGCTGCTTCCCAGGTGTGAGGTAGGATCAATTCTCAGTACAAGCTGAGAATTACTCCTGAGCATGTGATTGCTATTACACTGTGTTATTAGCAATTAATGTTGGATCTTGTTGCAGCAGGTAATTTTACTAGATAGTTCAGAAGTACGCTTCAGAATACAAATTCTTGCTATGAAGATCATCCTCAAACACAAAATAAGAACCCCACAAATATACTATTGAAAACTCAGGACCTTGTCCCCTGCATCCCTAAGGACGTTGTGCCAGCTGGTACTAGAAAGGACTTGTGAGTTCCAAAGAAGTCTACATTGTGTTTCAAGAGTATCTTTTCTCTTGATAATCCAAAACCTCAGAAGAAAAGCCTAATATATGTTGGCATAGAACCTGTTTAGGTGCTTTCAAAAATATCCCAGGGGATATTTGGATTATTGCACAATGCCTGCATATCACTGGTAATATGTCCTAAATAACAGGAACCTTGAAGCTCACAGTGAGCAAAGACCATTAGCACCATTAGACTTTTTTTTTTCAGACTAAATATGATTTCACTGTCCTCAGATTCTGCTTTATCTGCTTTATCAGCAGCAGGCCCACAGTTAATGCTGTCTTTATTCCCAAGTGCTGTGCCTCTTGAGATCTCCACAAAGAACTGTCTGCATTTCTGGTAATTAACTTACCATTAGGATAGTGGGTAGTATCAAGATTATTTATAACATAAATTCTAACCATCTGAAATAAGATAATGGGTTTACTAGAGCAAAAGGTGAGAATGAGAGGACGTATGTATGTTGTGGATGTATAAATATATTTCCTGTGGTGTCTCATGTTGATCTGAAGTTTCAGGTACAAATAAAGCTGATTAATATGATTTTTATCAATTTGTTATAGTGATGCTGCTTCTGATTCAAGAGCAAGCCCTGAATTAAATATAGCACCTTTTATTCCTTGAAAGAGTATTTGCCAAATGGAATAAGTTCCTGAAACAATGAGCACAGTTACTGCTTTCAGCAAAACTGATTTCTCAACTACGCAGTAAAAACCATTACCAAATATCTTTTAATTTGCATACACCATGACAATTCAAACCAACATATTTAAAATGTTTTTTAGCTATGTTACCATGTTTCTATTGATTTATGTGAATATTTACACCACAGATTTATCTCCTATATGCATTAAATTCAGGAAATCTTCAGTGATCTCATACCTTAATTCCTAACAGAGGGCATTACAAAACATAGACCTTCTTCATCAGACATTTCAAACATCACTGTATTAGCTGCAGAGCACATCACAAAGGCCTACAGTAGGCAAGATTATGTTTCTGGCATTACAGACAGTCTAAAACCTTACTTTGACATTACAGGTGGATTCAACTTATAGTGTAGCTGATTTAAGTTAAAAAAAGAAGTAAAAACTAGCATCTTCTTTCCAGCCAAATTTCGCATGAAGAGAGGGATTTTAGGGGACACCTTCCACTAGGGTTTGCTCTAAGCCCCATCCAGCATGGCCTTAAACACTGCTAGGGATGGGTTAGCCACAGCTTCTCTGGGCAACCCATTCCAAGCACTCTGCTGTGTGGAGCATGGCAACACATGGTTCTTCTGGGCTGTCTCTGGCTCACTGCTGAGATTTTCAAGACTTAAAGCAGCTGGCCTGGTTGTCACTCCACTGTGCCCGGGAAAAGCTGAAGGGAGGGTTCAGTTCCTTAGCTCTGACTTGTACAGAAATGATCATGTTGCATGCATGTGAGCATTCACTGCCTGTCACCCATTAGTTCCTTCACCTGTAAGCACCTGAAGCAAGCAAGTTTTAGTGAAGATGGTGCTGAGATCTCTACCCAACAAACTCTCCCTTCTGCTTTGTTTTCATTTGTCAGGCAAATTAATGCTCAGAAACAAGGTGGGCTAGATGAAAACTGAACTGTGCTGCTTCTTAACTTTCCAATGTTTTTATGTTATTGCGCTAGTCAAGACCTTAACTATTTTTTAGAGGACTCTATTGGTTACTAATGAACTGAACTCCACAAGGTGTAAAAATATTTCAGTGGTACTAAAGAAGGAAAAAAATGAGCTGTGGAAATTTTAATAGCATTGAAACAATTTAGAGAACCCTTAGGACTGGCTGGGGTGACCTCATTTAATTCCTAAGCCTTCTACTGGCCCAGTAAAGCTTAAAAGAAGCACTGGAAGAAGGATCACAGCCCTTCTAAATTTAGCTATTGGAACCAGCTAACAGAGCACTACATCACATGAATATTTATTAGGTAAAAGATCACGCCTTTGCAGTATGAGAAACGTTAGGGAAAAGTTCCCTAGTGTTCTTTACTGAAGAAAGCCAAATTTTGCTAGGCATCTGAGTTTCCTTCTGGGTGCACTGACGATTTGTCCTTGTTATTTGTGTGCAGAGATGGGGGACTGAATGTCAATATAAAGGAACCACTGACTGCTTTATGAATATATGCACATGAGAGGAGCTTAATGCTTTCTTATGTGGAGCACCCCCCAATGTCCTTTGCTAGTCCCTTATGACAAAATTAAGGATGTTTTTAACCATGATGTTTCAGAGAGTCCAGGATCTGATTAAAACAGTGAGTAAATGTTTGTTTGTTGAGTGTCCATCTTAGAATCCTCATTGTTTGCATAGCATATTTTTAGTTTAAATGTTATGCAAACAATACCTTGAAGAAATCCTTTGGGTGTTTTTGTTACTGAGCACGTATTAAATTAAGTAATTTGCTTTCAGGGAACTAGAGACCACTGTTTTCACTTCATTCAAGAAATGCAGCCAAGAAAATACTTGCTTCTTGTTTAAAATTCTCAATGTTCTGGCTTTATTCAAACCGAATGTTACACATTTTGAATCTTAAATCATGGCATGTACCTGAGTACAGTTTGTAAACAGCAGTATCCCTAGCCTGTCAGCAGAGCCCACTGTTAGTATGCATAGGCATCAGCCTGCTACCACTTCTATCTGAACCACACTAGAAAGAAAACCTGTTTCTAGCTTGTGTTTTCATGGTATTCTAAAGCACAAGTCAAGACAGCAAAGGAGTTTCTATTTGGTTGGTTGGTTTTAAGTTTGCATTAGGAAATACAGCAACACACTTTTCTCCCCGTTCCATCACTCAACCACCACTGAGAATATTTGCCTGGCTGGCAGCATTTTAAGCCAAAACAGCCCAGAAATGTAGAAACCCAGGCACCTACAAACACAGAACACTCAATACATTATTTCTTGAGAAAGTTTAAAATGGCTGAGGATTCTTCTCAATACTGCAGTGTACATAAATGAGGATACTCCTATTTTTGTATCTCACCTAATAATTTTCAGTGGGGTAAGGAAACAGAAACAAAACCTTGAGGAGTATCGGGAGCTTGGGGACCAAACAGACTCTTTAGGCAGCCTTTATTAAAATGCTTATGTTCAAAGAAATTGAGGCTAGCAGCATCCCTAACGTTTCTCCACAACCAGTGAAGTTGCACAAAAAAAAACCAACTTAGCTCCTTGAGTTAGTACAAATCTCTTTTAGCTGCTGAAAACGCAGATGTGACCAACATGCCAAGAACTCAGACAACCTCAATTCTGAGATTGCTACAGTGACAGCAGACAATGGGGGGATACGCTCAGGCAAGTCTCTGGCTAATCTGGCTTGACCATGTTTTGTTCATACTCACAAGCTGGGCAATCAGTATGGCACTGAAGCAAGACTTTCATGAAAGACTTCAGGAATCTGGCTTATCCTGCTTACCATCCATCTCACCTCCAATTCATCTCAGTCTTACTGTTGACAAAGCAAATAAAGTCTGTTGGCACTTTCTTGTTGCTATTATGAAAGTCTACACACATCTGTGCTCCTGTCTGCTGCTTGAACCAGGTGGCTTGGATGCCAGAAATAACACTGCAGTGGCAGCAGGAAGCTGCATACAGGCTGATTTATCCTACTGAGATGTGAGACACACCAGTGCTTCTGCAGCAATGCCTTGCCCCCCTGCTGTAAGGTTGCACAATTTCTGCTGGGTCTGGCTTAGTAATGTTGCATAGCTACACAAGAGCATTTGCATATGATCTCTTGGCCTGAGGTTTCTTTTCTGTCAGGAGTTAGCCATTGGTGGTGCCACAAAAGCGGGATGCTGCAATACCCTGAATCACTTAGAACTGGTTTTGTAACAGGGACTGAAGCAGCAGAGCAGAACCCTGAGTTTGGATTTGTCTCCTTAGCTGATACAGATGACTGAACTTGGTTTGCCTTTCATATCCTAATACTAGTAAGGTAAATGAGGTGGTTCATTGCTTGTATTGATAAACATGTTACAGATAACTCTCAAGCAGCGGCTTGTCTTGCTTCTGTAGGTTTGAGAGGGAAATGGCATCTGTCATCTTTACTAGGAAAATTCTAGTCATGCACTGGACCATTGAAACAGTAGCAAATGGAAAGACAACTAAAACTCTTGACCAACATATGAATCCAGTTTAGCTGTTGAATGCTTATTTTTAGCCCCTCCAGAAGAACCAAATTGTGCAGCAATGTCACATGCTGTGTCAAAAAGATGTCATATTGCTGTGTGAAACTCAAAATAGCATTTTTAGAAGCAAATACATACTTACAGAGCTTGTCCGGCATGTGTCTTGTAGAGATTCAGCCTGCTGTAAAAATTACAGCCATAAAAAATGGGGCAACTGCAGTAGAAATACTCTAAGTTTCATGACACCTTTTTTTCCTAAGAAAGAAGAACGACGAAGATGACATGTAGGCACAAATTTGGGACAGCTCTGCTGTGGGAGAAAGACACAAACTGAAGGTCGGAAGGAAACCTTTGCCTCTCCCTGGCACCTGCCGCAAACCCCGCCTCTGTTTTGGACACAGGCCTTACATGCAATGCTCACTTGACTTTTCAATGCGGGGTTAAGCCCATGCCTTGGGGTCCTGGGGATTTTCCAGCTGCCTCCTCCAGGCCGCGGGCTCTCTGCCACGCTCCTCACCTCAGGGCAAGCTCCAAGGCTTTGGCCTGGGGCCACCAGGTAAGAGACGGCCGGCCAGCCCCACTGCTGCGGGTAGGTCCAGCTGCCGAGGACGGTTGTATTAATCAGCCTAACAATCTCCCAGCACTAACTGCGCTGAATTGCTATAATCACATTAAATTACACTGTATTGCAACCAGCTCTCACATGAAGTTGGCCGAGGCGAGCGGCAGTATAGAACCAACCTTGCAACCCTCCCTTACCTCAGGTGGCACGGGCGCCCGCCGGGCCCTTTAAGCGGGGCGGGGGCGTGGCCCGCCGCAGCGGTGACGTCAGCGCGCGGGGTGTCGCTCTAGAGAACGCCTTAGTCCTTCCCTTTCCAGATCTTTCTCGAATGCGCTTCGCCCGCCGCGGCCGCAACCCGAGCGCTTCCGGAAAGTGCCGAAGTGGCACCCGGCGCCCGGCAGATTCCCCGCCGGCCGGCTCAGCGCGCCTGCGCAGAGGACGGTAACTGCCGGTTGGTGGCCGGTGCTCCGCAGTAGGGGGAGAGGCGGGTGCCGAGCCGTGTCCCAGCACCCTAGGCGGGAGCCGCTGCCCTTATAGTCGCAGGCCGGCGGGGAGCACCTAGGTGCAGCCATGTCCGTGGTCGGCTTTGATCTCGGTTTCCTCAACTGCTATATCGGCGTCGCTCGCAGCGGCGGTATCGAGACTATCGCCAATGAGTACAGTGACCGCTGCACCCCGTAAGTATCGGCGCTCCCGGGCCGCCTCCGGACACTTTTCGACCTCGTTAGCTCGGCAGTAAGCTTAGACCCCATTTTCCCCCCTAAACCCCCCCTTCCCCCCCCTCCCCCCCCACCACCCCCCCTCCACCCCCCCTCCCCCCCCCCCCCCCACCCCCCCACCCCCCCCC
>JBAFWW010007916.1:12760-41472 GCA_036873685.1 Agapornis canus
CGCACCCCCCCACCCCTCCCCCGCCGCCAGGTTTTGACTCCTCTGTGTCCTTGAAGGACCGCGCTGTGCTGGATGTGCCGTACGGCTCTCGGGGCACAATGGATTTATGGGGAGTTGTTTTCTACCCTTGTCATACTTTTCGTTTATTGTAGATGCGGATAAGAGCGTGTGTTTCCCCTTCTCTGTAGCCGTTGTCAGGGCTTGGAGCGTTTTCATTAACAGTTTCGTGGTGGTGAGACAGGGTAGGAGGAGGAGGACGAGCACTTTGATTCAGTGGGAAAACGGGGAAGCGGCGCGATGGTTCCCCGTAAACCTGTTCCTACTCGCACAGCTCTGCGTTTGTCGGCCGTGGAATACCGAGGTCTTGCAAGGAAGGGGGGGGCAGCGGGCAGCGGCCGTGATGATGGGATACGCAGGAGTAGGTGGAGATTCTTTTTCTCTGTTTCTATGGGATACGTCTAGGGGCTTTAGAGCTCCATCTGTGCGTGATTTTCGAGGAGAAGTCAGGAATTCGCATAATGCTCATAAAAATGGGGGGTCTGGATGCTGCTTGTTTAAAAAGAATTTGTAGACAACAGTAGAAAGCTGTTTCTGCTACGTGAAGCTGTGCAACTTTAGCATTGCTGTCTCTTTGATCTTGGAGAAATGTAGGGCTTGATTTGCTTTCTGAAAAGTTCTTTTCTAAAAGAACAAAGTCGAATGCTAAAATGCATGTTTTCTGTATTAGGAATATCTTTAATTACTACTTGAAATATATATATACCGTCGAAGAAGGCATTGTCTTTGTGCCCCGTTTAAGAGCCAAATTCTGGGACCTTCCACTTTTCTGTGCAAGGAAGCCCCTGAAATTGTTGCTTCACAAATCCTCAGGCAGCTGCAGTTTTCTGCCCCTGTATGATGAAGAGCACTTCAGTTCTTAGGTACATTTGGAGTGCATTTTTGTGCAGGTAGGCTCCACACAGGTTTCTCTGCATTCGGTATTTCTCACAGTAACGCTGGAGCAATTATTCTT
This sequence comes from Agapornis canus, assembly GCA_036873685.1. NCBI lineage: Eukaryota > Metazoa > Chordata > Aves > Psittaciformes > Psittacidae > Agapornis > Agapornis canus. The sequence continues at coordinate 13,773 of JBAFWW010007916.1, forward strand.
TCAAAGTATTTGCAAGGTGGTTATGAAATGGGTTTGAAAGCACAGTTAGCAAGGTAGCATCTGGAGTGCACAGATGCTTAAAGGCAGTAGTTATCTCCCTTGAAGTGACTTTTTTCCTGGCGTTTTTCTTCTCTTTCTCCAAAATGCAAATAGAAGAATGAGGAGCTTCCTTTTTAATGCTGTTGTCCTGAGGCAAACTAAAAAAGTTAATGAAATACAACAGGTTTATTACTGCTGTGAAAGTTCATCATGGTAACTAAACCTTATTTCAAACAGGATTTGAATGATGTGGGCAGATCAAACTTTTATGCTTACTACACGCAGTGACATAGTAAATGAACTCTTTATTTATGTGTTGCTATAGAGGCACTTATGTCATTTAGATATTTAATGTTAGCAAATAGCATTGATTAGATATGTCACAAACATTTGGGACTTACTCCCAGAAATACAAAGCCTTAACATTTGTTGTGACTGTAGCATGGCATAAAAATGCCTGAACTAGCTCCTGACGAGTACATTTTCATGTGCAGTGTGGTGCTACTGAGCCATGTGAAGATACTGAGTTAGGCCCCAAAGGTAGGGCAGTTCTGGCTGTGCTGTCAGGCTCATTGCTCTTTCCGGGCAGAAGTAACTAGTGCAGCTGGCTTCCAGTTTCTGAGCTGTTTCAGGTACCTGGCAATAGTAAAGCATTAATATAAGCACAGTTCAGTGCTACAGACTAAAGCAGTGAAGATTTATATTTTCACAATTCAATGCAGCACTTGTAAGTCATAAATCGGGCATTCCAGTTGTTAAAATGTTCATCTTGCCTAAAACCTACATTCTGTAATGTAAGGTATGGAATAGTTAGCATTCCCTAAAATATGTGTAAGGTTTTGGCACAGGTAATTAAAGAAAGGAAAAAGATTCTGCTATTGGGCCTCTCATTTCAGTAGACCTTGTGCTTTTTGAAGATTTTGTCCATAGTGTCTCTTTGGATGGTAACTGATACCTGTCTTTCAGAACTGGGAACTGCAGGTAGCCTGTTTCTTGTGTTTCTAAAACACCTGCTCTGTTAAACTAGTGGCCAATGGCCCTTTCAGGTGCCGTGCCTCACCACAGTGGTTTTGTGGGGAAAAAAAAAACAACAAAAAACCCACCCAAACCAGTTGATCATCAGTAGTTCATAATTCTTCAGTAACCATTCTCAGGTAGTGTGTAATTAGTGTCATCACAAGCTAAGTAAAATGACATGGTAGCGCCTTCTCCAGCACAATGCATGAAGAGTACTGAAATGTCCTTCAGGTGAAGAACTGAGACTTTTAGAAAAGTCTGTCTGCTGTTCCAGAGCTCACTTTAAAGCAGGCTGAGGGTAGTAGTGGGGGAGACAAGCCAGTTGAGGCATGTGCATCCTTGTGCTGGATGTGCTCCCTAAAGGACTGCCATGGATATAATGGAAGTCTTCAGAGCCAAAGAGAGCATACTTTATTTTTTGGCATCTCTGCTTCCCAGCCAGGGGAGGAAGAAACCACCCATTCCCTTGCACTGGAATTCAGAGATTGAAGTAGACCATGGCAGGAATGTTGGTGGGTTTCTGACTTGGTGCTTCATCCTCTGCATAAGGGTATTTGCAAGTGATGCTGTTTGTCAACAGATTCAAAAGCCTACACTGAAAAGGTGTGATAGAATAGTATTAGCACATTATCCATAAAATAAGTTATTTGTAAACCATTCGTTCCTTTCTTAAATTCCTGTGTTATCTGACTTTTCTTATTAAGAAGCATAATTGATAACTGTAGCGTTAAGTGACGTTACAAATTGTAAAAGCTGTTTGTGAAAGCTGAACTACATATTTGCAAATGTAGGGCAGTGCATTGTCTGTTTGCAGCAGTTCAGTCTGGAGAAGGTTTTGTCTGTTCAGTGCTGGTGTTACAGCAGAAGAGGTTGCTAGATAATACTTTCAAATTACATACCCTCATTCAAATTACATCTCCCTCATTGTGGAGATGATGGAGGGGGGGCAGGAAGCAATCTATTGTAGTGACCTTTATGCATTCATTAAATAATTAAATATGAACCACATTAAATCTGTGTTGAATCTGTTATTTACTACTGAATGGTTTTAGCCAGATCAATTCCCTTCCGGGGAAGGAGTTGTATTTCAAACCTGTGAAGTGAAGGTGTGGACCTGGGATAGCCTTTTGCTAGAGCCATAGGCAAGGCTGAGAGGGATGCTCGGTAGTACCTCTGAAGCTGCAAGGGGCTGTGTACTATGCAGCCTCCCAAGCCTTCTGTTGCTGGGAACTGTTCCCAGGCACGGCCCCTTTGGCCTATTTGCAGTTTGTTCCTGGTAGCCTTCAGTCATGGGAAGCACTCAACAGTTTGTACATGTTCTTTTTTGTTCTGTTTTTGTTTTCCATGATTGTTGTTGCCCAGGCTCTTACAGTGCACGTGTGGTTGCTGAGCCAAGAAAACTCAACTGGTAAAGTTCTGATTTTTAAATGAAATGTCACAGGCTTCTGTAGTTAAAAGCTGTGACCCAGAAGTAACTATGAATTACTTACCTTTATGGTAAGAGCTGTAGAACTCATGCTTTTAAAGAATTCCTTAAATGCAATTATAATGTGAACAATTGTGATTGTTCGCTGTTTCTAAAGTAATTTGTAAAGGACAAAATAATTAGACTGTCACTGCAGGTTGTGATGCTTCATGCGGTAATGCTATTAAATACCACAGCCATGTTCTGCTACTTTAATTTTTGTGAATGTTTTAAACTACTGTGGAAGTATTTTACTATGTTTTCTCTTAATGCTGAATTTCTTTTCCTTGTTTTTACTTAGAGCATGCATATCTTTAGGATCCAAGACCCGGGCCATTGGGAATGCAGCAAAGAGCCAGGTAAATGGATCAAAATCTCTTGTGTTGCTTACTGACTGGTTTGCTGTTGAACCGTGGGAAGAGAATGGATGAATTCCATGTTTTTCTCATTAAAACTAAATGTCTATGATAAGGGTACATTTTTTAGTAATAGTTACTGCTTCAGCAGTATGTTCCTTGCATTAAAATTGACGCTGTATTCTGTGGTGGTTTGTCAGAGTAAACAATGGGAAGGAACTGCAAGCTCTGTTAAAAGAGTATTTTTTTTGTCTTACATACTTTTGACAGAGTTCAAAATGAATTCCCCACTGGGGTGAGGAGTTCATGTGCTTATGTTTTAGAGAAGTTGAAACTGAAGTTGAAAATGGCAGTTAAGCAGCAACCCATATCCGCAGTAATGTGAAGGGGGTGAACCATTCTACCTTACTGCCTCAGTTTGGGACCTTGAACAGAACTAAAATTGCTCTGATCTTCTGTAAATTCACTTGCAACGTGGGAAAACCTTCCTCTGGAAGGAAAATACATAAAAAATTCACAATAGCCAGTGTAAACCTACACACTGAAAACAGATTGGGTCTTGCTCTCTTTCTATGCATCACGTTTGCACCCTGAGGACTTCTTCCCCTTAGTGTAGCATGTAGGTAACTGTAAATTTGCCTGGAGGATATCAAAGTAATAGGACCTTACCGTTGGTACAGTGAGCAGTCAGTACATGCAGACAGTGTTATCACTTTCATTCAGAGAAACTTTACACTCCTTATCAAGTACAGCTCAAGCCCTGTACTCTGGTAGTGGGAAAGTGTCCTGTCAGTACTCTTCCCAGTCTGTTATTTAGACTAGTAAACTAGGTTATCTTGGAGAAGATTATCCTGGAATAATTTCCTTTGAGTGCTTAAATGCTGTGCTTCCTGGGATTTGTTCTGACTCTTTCTTTACTTAAAAGTCCGTGCTTAAAGTAATGAGATTGAAACGCTGAGGTGTGAGGAGGCTTTATGTCCAGATGGGATCTGAATTAGAGGAGAACTTTAAAGGAAGTTAAATACCTTAATTTGTTGAAGCTTTGTTTAAGGTTAGTGTAGGTAATAACCTCATTTGTTCTTGCATACAGCCACTGCAACAGTATGTAATGTGGGCTCAAATATTGCATACTGTATCAGAAAACTCCTCTAAATAAAAAGTAGTGAGAATTGATGGCAGCAAGCTAATGGATATTAAAGAGTGAAGTAAATTTGATTATGTTTTTTTTAAATGGAGACCATAAATTAGAAGAAGATAATGCTGCTTTTCCCCCCCCTATTCTTTATATTCCAGTAAGTGTGTGCGGCTTGACAGGGGTTTTCAGTAGGTGCAGTAAACCCAACATAACAAGAGTCCCTTTCCGGATGGTCTTCTATACATGTCTGGTTCTGTCATAGGTAATTAAAGTATCTTCTCCACAGATTGTGACAAATGTAAAAAACACATTGCATGGCTTCAAAAAACTGCATGGAAGAGCATTTGAAGATCCTTACATACAAGCTGAAAGGGCCAGGCTTCCCTATGAGCTTCAGAAGATGCCAAATGGCTCCGTAGGAGTAAAGGTCAGTTTGTACAGAGTGTCTTCAGTGGTAGAAATGAGCACTTTTGACCTTTATCACTTACCTTCCTGTTTGAACTGACTTACATTTTCTTAAGAAAACTCTGAATGTATTCTTACTCATTTTGAAAAGAAATGTCAGGTGATAACCAGCACAATAACACTTCTTATTTTCCACAGAGCTTGTTCTAGCATGGTTTTGCTGTGCTTCTCACTGCTTGCAACTTAGTTCACATCTTTAAATGTTCAGGAAGAGCTAGAGTACTTGCTCTGTATTACATATGTGTGTTTCCTGCTAATCAGGTAATGTAAAAAAATCGCATTGTCTCCCATGTAGGTATACTATAAAATGTTAATATACCTCACCCCAACAAAGGTTAAGTTTGTTTCATTTATCTTCAGTACAGTTGGCCGAGTAATAAATCTGCTGTTACTAAGAGATGAAGAGCATTGTATTCTCTGAAGTAACATGTGCTTGAGTAGTGTACTTTCTCAAAGATGACCATCAAGGTTTCTCATCAATTCTGTTAGCTTTCTGCAGTCACATTGGTAGCTCTTCACTTAAACTTACTAGATTGACCATAAAATATGTCCACACTGTGTGGTTTTTAGCCTGATCTGAGTTTAGGTCTTGGGGACACGCAGAGACCAAGTTTCAGGAAAACAGGATGTAATCTGAATAAGTTATTTTTCATTTTCTTCCAAACTAAGTAGCTGGAAACTGCTGTTCTCAAAGCTCAGGTTTTCTGGCTTCAGTTTCTGAATGTGTCTATCTTTTACAATTTTACTTTGGACCAGGAGTGCACTGTTGCAGTACATCTCCCCATCATTCTCACTTAGTGCATTTCAGAGCCCTAGGAAAAAGCAATTCACCACACAAAGTGAGTTTTTGTTCTGTATACCTGCTCATATCATACTAATTGCCAGTGTAAATATAGCTGCTGCTCATCTTCACAGGTTTCCCTTCACAGGAGTGCTTGGGATTGCTGGAGAGATGGTGGCCTGTCAAGAAAAGAGATGTTGTTCCTGTTCAGTTGAAATGTGTTATTACAGAATTGCAATTCTCTGTTTCAGGTGAGGTATCTAGATGAAGAGAGATTGTTTGCAATTGAACAGATTACAGGGATGTTACTGGCCAAACTTAAAGAGACTTCAGAAAGTGCTTTGAAGAAACCTGTGGCAGACTGTGTGATTTCAGTAAGTTGGAATATATATATTGCAATTCTTCTTGTAGGGATGTCCATGTAAGCCAGTATTAGTTACACCATGGTGTGCTGATGAGAGACACCTGTAGTGGATAGAAACTGCATCCCCCTGAAAATGGGACTTTATGGGAATACTTTTGTAATCATGTGTGAGAAGCTGGAGCATCTGTTAAATCAGGAGGGTGTTTTCAGAAAGAACATGCTACCTAAGCTGATCCAGAGTGGCTAACTCCAAGTGCTATATAAAGTAATCCCAAATTCTGCAGTTCCTGTTACAAATGGGAGCTGTAAGCATAGCTTCCACAGCTCCAAAGAACCTCCCAGATTTATTTGAAATCTCTGTTGTTACATGGTTGAACACTATTGGGTTGTGGTATTTGAGAGTCACCTGAACTTTTTTCTCTGAGGGTTATATTGGCAATCTGAAAAGCCTGGAGTACCTGTGTGTGTTTAAAATGTGGGTGCTCTACTAATGTTGGTTTTCTTTAGCTGGTGTCCTTACCCACGGTGGGGTAGTAGGGAGGGGGAGATTGAAGATGAGGTTTTGTTCCTGATCTGAAATTCTAAATGCCTGCTTTTCACATTGTCTGTTCACTTCTGCTCTTTCTCTGGTGAGCAGTCTGGGCATGAAATGTGGTTACTTCTGTCAGACATGGAAATTGGAAAGCTGTGTACTTTAGCTGTTAGAAATCTTGTTTGATCTTTTTCCTTGCTGCCTTATGGTATATAAACACACAGAGAATACCTCCCACACACAGGGATGATCCTGGGTAATGCACCACAATGGCAGCTAACGGAGTACGCTGTGAACGTACTTCTATGTCTTAAGCTTAACTGGAGTTGAAGATATGCCAGCTGATCCCAGCCAGTTTCTGAATGAGCTCTGATTGTGCTTTGACTATTTTTGGTGGAGCTCTATAATGTCGTACACTGTAAGCTGGCACTGTTGGTAGATGATAACTGAAAACTGGATACAGGTTCAGTTGGAACACAGATTTTCCCCCTGGAAACAGCAATAAGTTTAGTTCCAGCACATCTGTAGTACTTCTGCAGCAGCTTACTGTTAGGCTCTGTTTGAGTATGAATCGTGTCGAAAACATTGGTGCAGCACAGGAAGAAATTGGTAATGATGTTCAAGAGCTAATACTTATCAGAAGAACCAGAAAAAGCATTTTTGTGGGGTTTTTTTTCATTGCTTAATTTTGCTTTAAGGAAAAAAAAAAAAAAAAAAAAAAAAAAAAAAAACAAAACAAACCCCACACCTCTCATTTAATTTTGGTTGTATTGTGTATTTGATTGAAATATGCACTGAAATAAATTACCCAGCTGTTACATTCAGACTGCCTATTAATCTGAGGTTAGTTTCTAACAGTTTTTTGTGGTATTGACATTTATAGGGTTGCCTAATGAATAAGTCTGACTTCTTTAAATTAGAAAGTCCACATTTCACAATATCCTATGTAATTCTTTTTTGGAAACAGGTACCCAGTTTCTTTACTGACGCTGAGAGAAGGTCTGTAATGGCGGCAGCACAGATTGCAGGATTAAATTGTCTGAAGCTGATGAATGAAACTACCGCAGGTAAAGGACAGCATTTATCTTATTTAACCCATTCAGGCTGTTGAATCTGTGAGGGTGATGTCATATTCGTGTTACACAATTTGGAGCCTGGGAAAAAGCTGTCCAGGCTGGTACTGCCCGATCCAGCTTGGGAACTGGAAACTCAGCAGCTATTTTGATGGGGCGGTGCTCAGCACTTAGGGGACAATAAGAGTTTGAGTTTGCTAACTTGAATACAGTACCACTTGAAAATAGCTACTCTGCTTCTGAAATAGAGCTGGTATCTGTGCCTACCTCTGCTGTCCCATGGAGCTGCAGCAGCTGTATTGGGAAGGCCTGAGCTAACTTCAGAATCAACTCATGATCCAGCTGCGGTGTACACCTGACCTAAATTCTCACTGCTTGTATTAAATAGTAGTATAGGACAGTATTATCAGATGTAACCTGCATCTGACAGATTACAGTAAATATTTAACATGGGGTTTGGGGAGGATTTTTAGATGTTTCTTTTGAGCTTCCTGGAAGATGGGTATGTTGGAATAAAGCAAAAATCATGGAGCTATTAGAGAATTTTTTTTATCATGAGCTAATATTTATTTGAAGTGAAATACATTGAAGGGAAATTAGAAAATGTGTAATTTTCATTTTGAACTACATAATCTGTATGATGTAAAAGCTGTTTCTATATAAATTGTGTTTTAATGAAGCTTTTTCTGAAAGCAAACTTGCTGATCCTATTTGGAAGTGACTTGAACTGTGAGGCTTTCCAAAATACCCAAACTGAGTCAAGTGTTAGTCTGTAAAATAATGGCAGCTTAAATGTGTGGAAATCCTTTTAGCTCTAGCATTGTCACAGCTGTTGTTTCTATAAAGCAACTAGTTTAGTTTCCTCCTCTAGTTTTGGTCAGCTCCAGTGTATAGAAGTCTGTTAACACTTCATAGAAACTAAAGTTGGGAGCTGTCAAAACTGTACCTTATTTTTACCTGATTTAAAATCCTTGCTTTTAGGAATTGTCAACCAACTTTCCAAGAGAGCATGCTTTTGAGCATACTTGAACTTTTCAAATTTGAGCTAAAAAGCACTGACAATAAGGTGTTCCAAAGAAAGGGGGTAGGCATGAGGCTGATCTGTGCGATTTCATAGATGACAATGTGAATTTGTCTACAAGCTGAACTGAAGTGCCAGGTGATGCTGTAGCAGCATCAAACCTTCACATGACATGTTTCCTCCCTTTGTCAGTGCGAAATGTTTCCAACGTGTTAACTTGCTTTGTAATGAGCTGCTTGATATGTGAATAGTCTTTCTTAAGCAGAAGGAAAAGTAACAAATCTTAAGGAGAAATCTAAGCAGAAATCCTTAAGATTAGGCCAAATCTTAAGCAGAAGGAAAAGTAACAAAACTTCTTAATCTAGAAATTTAAACTTAGGATGGCACATACACAGCTGACTTAAGTTAGTGCTGTGAAGGTGTGCAGCATGTGGTTGGTATTGGAAAGATGTTATACCAAATACTTGAATGTCAATTAAATGAATGAAGATGAGGTAATTTACAAGTAAAACTGTAAATCAAATAAAAATTAAGGTCTTGTGACTCTTTTGATCCTTATGCTGTGTTTGAGCAAAGTAATAGAGGTGTGCAGAATGAGTAAATGTAAGTAGTGTTTGTGTTCTTTTAGTGCATGCTTTACAGATGTGCACAGCCATTCTCTAACTACTGTGGCTTGGTGTTTTTCAGTTGCACTAGCATATGGAATATACAAGCAGGATCTGCCAGCCCTGGAAGAGAAGCCAAGAAATGTGGTCTTTGTAGATATGGGGCACTCTGCATATCAGGTTTCAATCTGTGCTTTTAACAAGGGAAAACTGAAGGTAATATTTTTAAGTCGTACAGTTAAATCCCATATTCCTGAAGTATTTCATTGGACAGTACTTCAAATACTGTTCTGTGGAAGTTGTTTGGTTTGTGGGGTTTTTGTTTGTTCATTCTTTTTAACTGAATAAATGTATATAGCAAATGCTGAATACAAAAGATTTTTGTTATCTTTTGCCTGTTCCAGCAAACCCATTTTTAGAACACGCAGTAGTGAAGTATCCTGGGGTGTGTTTTGAAAAGCACTTGGCAATTCAGTGCCCTCCACCATTGTTGTGCTAACTTGTATCACTGAAATACTTGCATATTCTGGTAGTCTCAAGAGCATTATGGTGCAACTCACTTGCAGGAAATTGCTGAACTCCCTGAATTGTTCTGTGATAATTTTTTTCCCCTGCCATCTGTGGCAGTTCCAAATCTAAATTCAATAGGATGTGAAGTCAAATGGAACTTTCTTCACTCCCTGGTCTGGAGGTTTTTGTCTGTGAGCTACTGACAGCTGGATATTTGTGTAAACCTGTCTTTGGTAGCTGAATGTCATCTGAAGTCACGTAGAAGATGATAGCAACTTTTTCTGCTTTGAGTAAATGACACAGAACTAGTAATGGCATGACAAAATAGCTATTGTAGTCTGCCTTTCTGTAGGCAGCTAGTAAACTGGGTAGGGGCTGCAGCATGGTAGAAAATAACAGGGTAGATGTTACAGTATTTTATCTAGGGGGGTAGATACTCAATAACTGAGGAGTTGTTCTACCTGGCAACTGCACAGAAGATGGTAAGAAAACCACAAGGAATTTTTCACTATCAAGCTGGTTTTTAAAGGTGTGTCCTTCCGAAACCAGTGTCTATAGGAAAGCTATCTCTAACCAAATGTTGCCTGATTAATACATGTTCTTTATTATTCTTGCAGGTCTTGGCTACTACCTTTGACCCTTTTGTAGGTGGTAGGAATTTTGATGAGGCTTTGGTAGACTACTTCTCTGAGGAATTTAGGACAAAATACAAGCTGAATGTAAAAGAGAATCCCCGAGCACTGCTACGGCTGTATCAGGAATGTGAAAAACTCAAGAAGCTTATGAGTGCAAATGCTTCTGACCTTCCACTCAATATTGAATGCTTCATGAATGACCTTGATGTCTCCAGTAAGATGAACAGGTACTGTGTGTTACATGTGCTGAAGTGTTCAGTGAAGCATGGCCTCTAAGCTGTCCTGTAATGCAAAGCACTTTCCCTGTTCCTGCAGAGCTCAGTTTGAGCAATTGTGTGCTGCCCTTCTGTCCAGAGTGGAGCCTCCCCTAAGAGCAGCCATGGAGCAAGCTAGTAAGTAAGAGTTAATTTAGGTACTGCTTTTGGTTCAAGAACGTAACTAGTAATCCAGTTATCCTAGGTCTCTTTAATGATTATCTTTTTAATATATTTTTGTATTTATTAGAATTGCAAAGCTAAGTACTGAAAAGTTGAATGTAAGTTCCATTCGTATGCTTGTCATGTATGCATGATCCCTTTCCTGCCTCATTTAGTGCACATACCACTCTGCAGCCTCGGTTTATTGACCTTCATTCACCCTATGCAATGGAATAGGTTGGCACTCTGAAAGGTTATTTTAGGTAAAAATGCAAAACAACCAATTGGAAACCATGATGGGGAAAAGTATTGCTCTTTCCTGCAGCTTACTGGCCAGCCTGTTCCATGGGTGTCCTCACTGACCTGAGAATTTGGCAGCATATTCCTCAAATAAATTATCTGAAGCATGTGCTAATAACATTTTATTTTTTAATTTTTTTTTTTTTTTTGCCTAATACAGTGTAAAGGAGAGTTAAGACTTGTGGAGGAAAAGGGTTTACACCTAACTTCATCTTCAACTAAAGGGAAGAATTCTGCTTAGCTTTGTTGCTTGTCTAGAGAGCTAATACAGGAAGAAAGAACCTGAATAACTCCTCAGCAGGGCTGGTTCAAGGACTGACAGTTGCTTATTTCATATTTTCATAGTGATTATTTCATATGCATATCTTGAATATGAAATGAAAAAGTTACCCTGCAAACACAGTCTAATGCTTGTTAAATACTTTTAGTTAAGGGTTTTGCTTTTCTTCAGTGGCAACCAAAATAAAACCAGACATAAAATGAGGCATACTTGGGTTTAGTTTTGTTGGTAATGTTTTGGAGGGATGAGGTACTGTCCAGTAGCGCAGGGCTGCCAAAGAAAACTGAATTTCACACTCCTGAGTTCATACACACCAGGAAGAGGATGAATGTTAAAGAAAATGCATTTTAAAGAACAGCTGTCCTCATTAATGCTTGGCTTCTGCATTATCCAGGTTTATGTAACTAGAAAACTTTGTAGTCTGCAGGAGAAACAAAAAGGTCAAATAGGACATATCATGACAAACCTGGTTTAAATACCTTGTTGGCCACTGAATATATTCAGTACTTGTCACAGTGTCAAGATAATAAGAGAACTCTTAACTTTTTCTGGTTGTCCAAAGGCAGCTTTTTGATGTCTTGATGATAACTTAAGGCCATGCACTTTGTTTTCTAGAACTTCAACGTGAAGATATCTACAGTATAGAAATAGTAGGTGGGGCTACTAGGATTCCAGCAGTGAAGGAGCAGATCTCTAGCTTTTTCTGTAAAGAGATAAGCACCACGCTAAATGCTGACGAAGCTGTTGCAAGAGGCTGTGCCTTGCAGGTATAGTTACTGCAATACAACTTGAGTATTGCTTCTTTAACATCATGAACTAATGACTACAAATAACCAGAAGCTGAAATAAGATGTAGAGTCTTGCTTGTTCTTTCAGCAGTTGGTGACAGTGGCCATGTCATAAATGGTTGTTACATATAATTTATGTTATTATTAGAGTGTGCATAATTTGTGTCATGTTAGGGTGGTCTTGTTAGAGACCTGTTAAATTTGATGACCCAAACTGCCCTGTTCTGCTTCTGCATAGCCATTGCTGTGTATCTTTACTGACAGTCTCTGGGGAAGTAGCATCTGTTACTAGTATTTTACTTACATCAGTCAGTTCAGTTAACTTTCTACTAAGCATAAGAAACTATTAAAAATTGTGATAAGAAGGACCTCCATGTGACCTCTTTTAATCATAACCTTTTTGCACTTGGGTATTACTGTACCTGCTGCTTATTTGACTACATGGATATAATAAAATTCTGGTCTTTGTTTTCTAGTGTGCAATTCTTTCCCCAGCTTTTAAAGTGCGTGAGTTTTCCATCACAGATGTTGTTCCTTATTCTGTAACGTTGAGATGGAAATCATCTTATGAAGAAGGAACAGGGTAAGTTATATGGTGCCTACTACAAAGTATGTTTGTGTATAGAAAGAAATGTGTTGTGTTATGGAAAACACAGGGCTTCGGCCTTTGAAGCTGTCATCCACTCAAGCAGTTTTAATTTTCTCTTTTATTTCCTGCATTACAACTTTTGAATTCCAGTTAATAATTAGAAAGATATTTAATAATTGCTTAGTATCAATAATTGCTTAATAATTGGAAATTCATTTAAGTCAATGTATATTATACATTATTGCTTAATCTTTAAGTATGACACAGAATGCTTAGTCCAGCTTTGGGAACTGCAGGCCTTCAGCCTGCTACTCTTGTCATAAACTGACTTAACCAAGCAGATATATAGTCTAGTTTAGCATGACTGCTAATCATTAACATCCCTTGATTTTGATTAACCATCCTTATGCTCAGTGGTTTAACCTTACTCAATATTATAATGCTTTAGGGAGTGTGAAGTCTTCAGCAAGAACCATGCTGCTCCGTTTTCAAAAGTCATTACTTTTCACAAGAAAGAGCCTTTTGACCTGGAAGCTTTCTACACCCATCCACATGAAGTGCCTTATCCTGATTCCAGAATAGGTAAGGGCATCTGAATAAAACCCTTTTACAGAACTGTTGATGATAGCAAAAGTGGTTCTCCTGTTTAAGATCTGTTACTTCTGTATTTCCTAGGTTATAGAAAAGCTAGGTTCTTTAGAAAGGCTCAACTTTGCTGCTTTGGTTTAGATGCATTGATCAAACAGTACTGACATTTTTGTTTGGTAGTTCCTTAAAAAATATAATTAATTCTGTCATTGTTTGAATGTTTTAAAAATCATAGAATGGCTTGGGCTGGAAGGGGCCTTAGAGATACTCTAATTCCAAAAACATGGGTACAAAGAATGTAGTGCTTTATTGCCTATTTTTTGGATGCCTTTGTTTTGTTGGGTGGTATTTTTTTGCCCAGCCTCTGTAAAAGGGATGAGGTGGCTGTATGCCTTCCAGCCTGGCTTTTTCAAAGAAATTAGATCAGAGGGGAAGAGATCTGTTAAACTAGATAGTTATCTGTCCAGATGGATGTCTGGCATGTCTCATGCTGTTAATCTGAACATACAAGATAAATTTAATAAGCATCTGTAGTAGAGTCTAAAGTATTAGATGGTATGAGTAAGTTTCCTGGTAGCTAATACTACCTTACTTGCAGTTATTAGTATCTTCCTAAGGGTCTTTAAACTAATACACAGTTTTATTTACTGATTTATGAATTGGATAGAAACTGGGTGCTGCTATTCAGCTGTCCACACAGTAAGTCTGTTGTCTTTAGAAAAAGCCATTCTTAATGTGTGCACTGTCGGTGGGGTTTACACTCAAATTTTCAGGAAGTTGCAAGATGAAGTATCAATCTTGCTGCTTCCAGAAGCCTTGATAAGCACTGTTCATGCTCCAAAACGTGTAGTGCATCAGTGTTAACCAGGTTCAAACACAGCCTTTTATCTCTGTTAACACTTTCCTTTATTCAGTGCACGATTATGTTATGTGGACAAAAGGACCTATTCAGGGTGGAGTAGGCTTTTCAGAGCAATGGTTAGAGGAGAACAAAGTACAATACCTAATAAAGTGATAGCTTTATTACTATACCATCTCAAACTAAGCAGCTTCTACTTTATATAGCTGCAGTTTATGTTGTAAAATTGATAACTAAGTAGGAAGCTTCCGAATAGTTTCAAGTTACCTGAAGTTTCTATGTAAATGGACACCCTTGAAGAGTTGTATTTTATTTCCTTCCTTCTCTTTTCACCATTTTTTGGAAGAAAAATTAAAGCTTCTTTTTCTTTATACAAGGGCGTTTCACTGTTCAAAACGTGGGTCCCCAGCAGGACGGTGACAATTCCAAAGTGAAAGTTAAAGTGCGCGTCAACATTCATGGCCTTTTCAGTGTGGCTAATGCTTCTATAATAGAGAGGCAGAACATAGAGGGAGATCACAATGACACACCTATGGACACTGAATCATCAAGTAAGAACCAAGGCAGAGATGATGAGCTGGTATGTAAACTTGTAAATATCTGCACTCCTTGTAACCCTGACGAGAGCCAATAATAAAGAGATTAAATCATAGTGTAAAGCTTTAGATAGTTGCTGCTTCTCCACCCTTATATTATTGTTCCAGTTATGTAACACATTTCTTCACGTTTATTGTTAAGCTACTGGTGATGTGTGGCAGTAAAACAAAAAGGTTAAACCAGACTCTAAAGAAACAAACAGGTTTTTCAGTGTTCTTTACCATCTCTATACTAGTCTTAGTGTCATTTAGTGTTGCTATAAAATGACAGGTTCATTTTTCCTCAAGTACTGCGTTTTCATTTGGTAAAAATATGTGGTATTACTTTATATGTGAAAAACTTGCTCTTGGTAAACTTTCATTCACTAAAGGTACTTCTACCAGTACTGAAGTGCATTAAGTTCTTACAAACTGATTTGGTAGCTCATAGGGGAAAACTACTGGAAATAAATGTGCAGCACCTTTGTTGTTAATACTGAGAAATTACAAAGAGAAGTTTATCCTGCTTCTAGTGTTAGGAGGATCAACTTTCTTTATAGTGCACTGCATGCTAAGAGGAATGAGGGGCAGCTATTATATTTAACACTGTAGAGTTGAGGGCTGGGTGTCAGGGAGCATGTTGCAGCATGCCATGGCCTCAGCAGCCTTTCTTTTTCCCTTGTGCCCTACTATAGCTTGGGATTTTGGTTATGTCACAGCTCACAGGGGAGAGAGATGACAGTGTAGAGAAAAAGAGGACAAAGCAGTGGGCAAGCTGCTGCCTTTCATTCCTGCTGTCCTGGAGACTGCCAAGTGCTAAGCAGGGTGAGCAGTCTCACAGGCTGTCAGGCATAATACTGAGGGTGGGTGCCCTTGAAGAGAAAGGTTGGACAGAAAGCAAACATTCAGCAGCTTTATTTGGAGGAAGGGGTGAATGTATTTCTTTAATTATCTTTTAATATGTCCTTAGCAGCTTTTCCCACTTTAGGTGTCTATACTACACGAATTGGAGCAAGTGGTTACACAATTAGCTTTACATAATTGATGTAAGCAACTCCTGAAATATTATACTGCTTTCCAGGAAGTTGAGCTTATTTATAATGCCAAACATAATGCAGTTCCTTGTGGACAAGTGCTCTGCCTCTGATTACTTGTATGGAAGTGACTAACAGTTCAGAGTGACAGCTAGCATGTAGTTTTATAGGTGCCCTGCATGTGGCCATTACCAGGATGGATGAGTGAACTGTGTTCAGTACAAGAGTAACCACTTCTGTCTTCAGGCTTCCAATCTGTAGTGCTTCCATTCAACTAACACATTTTCTGTTTTACAACGGTGCTTGTCAGCAATTACCTTTCATTACTGAGGATGATACCCTCGACTCTGAGGAGGAGGTTTGTGGTGTATATATGTATTATTTCCCCCCCCAACCCCTTTCTGTGTAGGCAAAACAGTTCCTTCCAGTTGTTGCCTTTTCTGTGTGAACAGTAAGAACAGTATGCAAGGATATTTATGCTTTTTCTTTCTCCTACTCTGAAGTGACAACACATGTCTGGTACAATTAGTCTCCTCAATTTCAACTTTCATCATTAAAAGATTGCTGAATCAGTTAATATAGCTAAAAATTAACACAGGCACCTGTGCTTGAGTTTGAAATCCTTAAATAACTACTTCTTGTGTCTTGCAGAACTAACTGTTAAGGTGTTCTGCAGGCATATATATTTTGTGAATCCAGTAATTCCTTGTAACGGAAGTAATCTTAGACCTTTGAGACCTTGTCTACAGCTCCATAGTCATTGATTCTCTGGATGTCCCAAGTATTGGAGTCATCCAGAAAACTTTAGGCTTATATTTGACTGTGTTATTAAAAAAGTTTTGCAATGATGGCAAGGAATTGTATTACTTAAACTAAGCCAAGTGCTCAGCACAGCAATTGGTGATAATCTTTAGGGTCCTTAAATTTAGACTAAAGCATAGGTGAATTACAGATAAGTTTAAATGAAACTTAATTTTTGAGTGGCAGGGAGGGAAGACAGTTGGTCTTATGCTCCAAGAGGTTACTATAGAAAGTAATTTGTATGGTCCCATGATACAAATGCAGCTAACAGTTACTAAATTCTGCTTTGGATTGCAAATGGTATGAGGTGAAAGTTCTGGCTGTTCCATAGAGAACCTGTTGCTATTGCCTGTGGTGGTAGTATGTTTCTAGAATGTTCTTTGCATACATTTTTATTTCTTTCTAGCTTATAGTGGAGTATTCACAAAGCTTAATGTAATTTTATGATAGGGATGCTTGGTAACTTAATTATTTCAAGATGGACAGGCAGAATAGAACTTCCATGTAATTTGGGAGAAGGCTATGAATACAAGTACTCAACCAAAATGCCTGTTTAAGCATAGTAATTCAGAAAGTCTTAAGATTGCCTCATAAATCCATATGTTGTCTTTGATCTACTGTACTTGACATCAGTCTTAAATCTTACAGCAAACCTTTGCATTCAGTTCTGTACCTCTTTTTCTAGGATAAAATGCAGGTTGATCAAGAGGAAGGTGGTCAGAAAAGTCAAGCTGAACAACAGAACCCAGCAGATGAGGAAACTGAAAATGCAGGAACAGAAGCAAAAGTTTGTATTCAGTATTGATAAGGAAATGTAACGTGGTTTCCCTTAGACGTGCTTTGCCCATTGTGGTTATTAATCTTACTAGGTGCAAAAGATGGGACTGTATTGAAAGGAGTACAGCTGTATTGAAATGGCTAAGTTAAGAATCCTATCTTAGAGCTTTCATTTACAATACAGTATGTGACTAAGGCTTTCAAGTAAGCTTGTTTAATACAGTTTTATAATGGAGATTGAATATGGGGAAACATTATCAAGGAGAATATGTAGTGTCTTTAGCTGTTGAACAAGCTTTCTCAACAGCTCTTTACATGATGTTTAAAGAAATTAAATTCCACTAATTTGGTTCAAAGCCCAAGGCAGTGGTGAGCAGAGGAATAATTAGGTGCTTCATTTACATACGATTAATCTGTAACTGCCTTACTATTTTTGCCCTTTTTTGAGCACAAATGTGGTCACATTTCTGTTCTTAAGCTTCTTAATAGTGTAAATGTTTCTATAGGTTGCTTCTGGAGACATGCACGAACATCCAGCCCAGCCAAAGGCTAAAACAAAAGTCAAGAGTATTGACCTCCCAATACAGGCGAGCCTCTATAGACAGCTGGGACAAGATCTTATCAACTGCTATATTGAAAATGAGGTAAGCAGCATAAACAGACGAGCACTCAACTGAATGTCCCTGGAAATAATTATCCAGACAGTTTATGAAGCCGTAAACTTTTTACCAAATTTAGAATACTATGGGGTTTGTTTTGGTTGGCGGGGGTTAGGCGCTTTGAAGTTCGGGTGAGTTATGTTTTTTGGGAGTTTTGGATTGTTTGGGGTGTTTGTTGGGGGGGGGGGGGGGGGGGGTGTGTGTGTGTGTGTGTTTGGTTTTTGGGGTTTTTTGGGGGGGTTTTTCTTACTCTTTTATTTACTCACCGATTTCACCAGACTGAACTACCCAGGTTGCCCAAGTTTGACCCATTAGCCTCTCATTACCTAAAATGTCAATTTTGTCCTCAGGCAGGCAGGCAGTGAAGGATGCACAGCATGTTACAGGAATGCTAATTGTTGCTGGCTGACCTGATACTGGTCAGGGGTAGCACTTGCACCTTTTGGTGCTCTGCAGAAGCTGTGTGCTTCACCAGATGGTATTTTTGCCCTTGAAATCCTGTATCAGTAGGGAAGTCTTACAACATGTAGAAAACTTGTCTCTTAGAAGGTCCTTTCTGAACTGTGTAGGTATCATGCTTGTGAAGGTCCCACAAGCATAAGCTGTTCTCTGAAAGATGGTCAGTCTGAAGGATAAAGTCTGAAATCAGTTTTGTAGGGCAGAATGATTCCTGTTGACTGCCAAACCACAGTCAAGACTTGTACCTTACTTCGAGTCCTGTCTGTTGTGATCAGATCATAATTAATACCTGATCAGTTTGTTGAAGCACTTGCCAAACAGCTTCCAAATATGAACTCATTTTATAACCCCGTTCCAGTTCTGCCTGCAGTAAGCGTGACTTAACGGAAGTTATAATAGTAACAGTGAAGTAGCAGGCTGCTTCTGCAAAGTTATAGTATAAATATATAAAGGTATAGTGTCAAGAGAGCAATCATTAAACTTGGTATTTGAAATGCTTTTAATTCTTATATAAGCTTTTTTTTTTTTTTGCCCTAGGGGAAGATGATGATGCAAGACAAGCTTGAGAAAGAAAGAAATGATGCTAAGAACGCCGTTGAAGAGTATGTGTATGACTTCAGAGACAAGCTGTGTGGGGTCTTTGAGAAATTCATCACTGAAGAAGTAAGATTTGCCTGTGTTTCAACTGCTGTAAAATAATGCCTTTGTACTTGTAAGTTCTCAGCATGGGTTGTGAGGCTGCAGGGATCTCTTAAATGTCTTTTGGAATATGAAATTGGTTAACTTCACAGAAGTTAAGTTCAGACTGTGCTTGCGCCTGACGCCTGACATGCTGACATGCAGAGCTCTTGAAGTCTTTCAGTGGCAAGGAAAGAGTGGAATGCAGGTGGAAAATAAAAACCCTGTGGT
Organism: Agapornis canus; assembly: GCA_036873685.1. Lineage (NCBI taxonomy): Eukaryota > Metazoa > Chordata > Aves > Psittaciformes > Psittacidae > Agapornis > Agapornis canus. Next base: position 32,805 of record JBAFWW010007916.1, read on the forward strand.
GGGGTAGGAAAGCAAGACAGATCACTACGAGCTTCTGAATGTTGTGAGCAGACAGGATTAAAAAGAACAGGAATGGAGTGTCTGTAGCTCTGTGGTTTGTCTACTTTCAAGCAGGGTAAGTTACTGAAATTTCAGGTAAAGGTAATGAAGAAAACTATGCTAGGCCTCTGCAAAAGCAGCATTGAAAGAACATGTCCTACAGTTGTGCCTCTGTAACAGCCATCTATATGAAAGTGGCTGGTACACAAGCCACCAGTTAAAACAACTGATGTCCAGCAGCAGTTTTAAGGTCTGCTCTCTGGATTACCTGGTCAGCAGCACAGCACAGATGCTCTTCCAGTCTAAACTCAAGGGTGTGAGACTGTCTTTCCCATACCACTTTCAGAACTATCTCTTGGGTAAGTTACTGGGGATAGGTAAGATCCTTTGTTTCTGATCAGTTAAAGGTAACATCTTTGTTTATAGCCAGTAGAGGTCAACTGAAACAGTTTTGCCTTCAACTATGCATATAGTTTCCAAATTTGTCTAGTCATCTTCATCCTGTGATCAGAGAACCTGGAAAGCAGTACTTCCCATGTAGGGATAATAAGCAAGAATGTTGATGTCCTTACTTCTAAAGTCAGTCCTGAAGCTGTGTAACTCCCATGAACTTCAGCTGCAGATCAGATGAGTAAGGGTTCTCCTATCATACTATAAAATCTTGGCTTTGAAGTGGGTTAATTACTGTTTTCTTTCACTGTCACTTTGAATACTCTGAAGTGATGAAACAGTCTTTCTTGAGCAGGAGCTTTCTTTGTGTGCTGAGCAGGTAAGGCTCATTTGTTCTGATCTCTGAAATAGCATGTCCCTAACTTGCTTCACAGGATGCGAACAAGCTGACCTTGATGTTGGAGGATACAGAAAACTGGCTTTATGAAGATGGAGAAGACCAGCCTAAACAAGTATACATGGATAAGCTTCAGGAGTTAAGAGTAAGATTTTAAGTTCCTTTGTAAAAAAATCTGTGCCTATCTGGAGGTAGGGGCATTTACATAAAGATATGGCCAAGTAACCAAAGCACTTTTAAGTACGGACATTCAGGTTTTATCTGATTGTAGTTGAGTTATGAAATGAACAGAATATTTGGAACTAGAATTTAGCTTTAATGTCGGGTGTGCTCCAAATGTGAATATAGTCAGAATGAAGCAGGCTGTCACTAGTGACAATGAAGCAATTGCTGTTATAATTCTCTGTCAGTCTTGTTACAGTCTGAAAGAGGCTTTTGAGTCGTTTGACTCCTCTCCCAGGTATACAGAATTGTGCTCTAGAATGCATGCTCTGGTTTTCCTGTTTTCAGTGGTCTTTTAAACCTGTATCATAAAACTAAAGTTTTGGTCTAATATCTAATGATAAAGGTTGAAGAGTCAGATTTCATTTGGGGGAGGGCTGATGGAAACAGCAGTATACATCCTGACAACTGCTGCCTTGCTTGGGTTGCCGGTATTCAAGGGAAGGGTTAAAAAGAAGTGGAGAACAAGAACATTCCAGGTTAACTACTTCAAAATTAAACCATCCATGTAAATCTTGCCTTGTTTCTTTTCTGAATGCCTTGTTCCAGATGCTAACTTTGGTGAAAATAACTGTAGAATAAGAAGCTGAACAAGGAGAGTCACTACTCCTGTGTTAAAACATCTGGGATGTTTTTGTGGCACTAAAGTAAAATGCAGAGGTTAAGTGGGTGAGGAAATGAGTTAAAGGCAGCCTTCCTTCCAATGCTGTGGTTTAGTATTAGACCCCAGACTAAAGTAAACTTGTATTTGACCAAGACCTCTGTGCTTGTTTCCAGAAATTTGGACAGCCTATCCAGGAAAGATACATGGAACATGCAGAGAGACCAAAAGTGCTAAATGACCTGGGAAAGAAGATTCAGCTCCTTATGAAAGCAGTGGAAGCATACAAAAACAAGGTAGGGCAAACTCATCGGGGAATGAACTGTTGTGGGTGTTTTAGTTTGGCTGTGTAGTCTTTTTGTGTTTAAATAGAATCCCATAGGATTACCTGTTAAGCTGCTTTAAAATGGCTGTTCTGCTTCTCCTCCTGAGAACTTGTAAACCCATTCTGAGTTGCTAGCAAAAATGGCTTCTCCATGAGAACATAAATTAAACAGTCACTTTTTTCTATGGTCGGTTTTAAAGCTTCATTACTGTCCTGCACTTGAACAGTGTGTACTTAAAATCAGCATTTCAAATGTCTAAAACCAGTGTCCTGTCTGTGGTGTTGTGCTGTTGTTCCTGATACTGAGCTTGTTTAAAAACGGCTTCTGTCAGATTGTAGCAAGTTACCCTGTTTTATTCTGTGTCCATGAAATTCTTAATTGGGTGAGAAACATATATTAATTGCTCTACATCTTTCCTTAGGATGAAAAATACGACCACTTAGATCCTGCTGAGATGGAGAAGGTGGAAAAATACATTAGTGAGGCAATGAATTGGCTGAACAGCAAAATGAATGCCCAGAACAAACTAAGTCTCACTCAGGATCCAGTTGTCAAAGTGGCAGAAATAGTGACAAAATCTAAGGTAAAAAAAGTCCTTGTACTTGTTGCATTTTAGTAAGTTCATCCTTAAATGAGATTCTGGCCTCTGTACTGAGTAAGAATATTATATCTGCAGGGATCTTAAAGCTATCAAAAAGATCCATACAGAGGGAGCAGTCGTTTTACTGATCTTCAGCTGTGGTTCTTGATTTACAGCAGTACCTCTGCATAAGCCCTTTTAAAATAGCCCAAGTTACATCACCAGTCTTACTAGAAAATGCACTGCCACACAGGCTTTTAACACATTGGCAGCTCTTTAGCTAGTGAAAGGTTTTACTTTAAGTTGATAGAACTGAAAAGTTCTAGTCCTTGAAAATTAAATTCTAGGTCATTAAGAAGCAAAAGCAAATTTCAGACATTTTAGCTGAATGTGATTCCTGTGCCACCAAATGAACTTGCTGTCTCACTTCTGTTACAACTAGGAACTGGATAACTTCTGCAACCCCATCATATACAAGCCCAGACCGAAGATAGAGCCTCCCAGTGATGGGCAGTCAAAAGCTAACGGTGAGCACAATGGACCAGTGAACGGACAGAGCGCTACTGAAACAAAACCTGAACCAACCAAGGACAATTCTCCGCAGACCAAACCCCCTGGAGAAATGGAAGTGGACTAAATCTTGCCTTTCTTTTACCCAATTAAAATAGTGCAAGTAACCACAGGGTCCATTCTTTTTGTCTGGTACACACCTCGGATGTTCAGTTACTCTTAGTCAACCTTCTGTCATTTGTTGCTGAGTAGTTTTGAAAGTGTTTTATATTAAGTACATCTCTGATGTTCATTTCCACTGATGCTGCTTATGTGGAGCTTTAGCCAAATGTAGATTGTATAAGTCAGTTTAAGCTTTCCCAATATATTTTATATCAAACATACAGAATTGATATATAAATGGCAACAATCTACCTTATTTAAAGCTTTTATTGTGGATAAACCTCAGCTCCTTTATTCAGGAAAGGATACTGTATTGCACTACTGATGCTCAAGTGTAGATCTAATTGCATCTTTATTTTGGAAAAATATTGGAATTGAAGTGGCAGAACTTGTCACTTGAAGCACTGACCTTTTCTAGTTATTGTATTGTTATAATTTAAATATTAAAATAGAGGTTAGTTGGCATTCTAGTCCATCTCATTGGTGTACCATGAGAATTGTTTGGTCTTTCTCATATAAACAGAAGACATGCTTAAACATTTGAGATTCCCATACCACTACCAATATTAGTTACAAAATAATTCAGCATAATGGCTCTGCCACATGCTGAACCTAAGTGAATGGTCTCAGTGCACATTGCTGTACATAATGTACTGTGCTTACAACAGGATGATGCTAATGATAATAGTACAAAGGGGTAGAAAATACAAGGACTGTTGGATGGCTTTCCCATGAAAAGCACCTACTGCACGAGTTACTATTCTGTTGTTTGGAATGAAATCTACATCTTGATTATATCTTGTGCTGGGAAGGGGAAACAACAGAAATTGTGTTATGTTAGCTGGTTATGGGCACCCTGGTTTTGAATTTGCTTAAATGCTGTTGCAAACTTGAGAGATCTTGAGATCTTACTTAAGCCTTAGTACTTGGTATATAAATCTTTTTGGTCAAGGAGCCAAACAAAAGAACTTAAAAACTGGATATTACTACCCCAAAGATGGAATCTACTTGACAAACTTGCATAGCTTACCAGTTATCTTTGGTCATTTAGTTGGCCTAATGAAAGTGTCTGTAATGTATTACACAGTTGAATCACTGTTTTCTTTGATACGTGTTGGACACACATCTGGGACACTGTCATGGTCCAGTGTATGTTCCTGTATACTGAATGCTTCTGTCAAGTCACCAAGGTGCTGTAGCACTTGCCAGTGCAAGTCACTTTTGACTTTAAACAACTCTTCTATTACCAGAAGAGTGATAGGCTACTTATGCTCACTCAGAAACCACTTCTAAGTAGCTAATGAGACCAAGACTAGTTGCAATGTAACATTTTAGTGACTTGAACTCTTGTTACCCGTATCTGGTCAGGTGTCAGTAAGGCATTACTGCAGCAGTTGTGTGCAAGCCTGTTACCCTGAACAAGTGAAGGGTTATGCTCTTGTTTCTAGCTTTGGCAGACATTATATCTCCAGACATGCCCTTCATGTTCCACTACTGGTCATGCTACAAAGAGTAGTCTGTCACCCAGGCTGAAGTTGGTAGAGGTGAAGTGCACTCTCACATATTCTTGCAGGAAAAGGAAGCACTGTGTGCAGCTGTATATAAAAACTGCTAAACAGGCTCAAGTGCTAGAGTTGTATCTTCATGATGACATCAGGTGACAGAGATACACATACTTTGCTCTAATGTTCCTCTGTGCATTCAGTTGTGGAAGGTCTGGCAGCCTGAGTTTACCTGTTTAAAGCCTTTGAATAAAAACTGACCTTCAAGACCTGCAGCTACTGTGCAGCCTCAGTCTTGAATTCTGCTGTTCCAGTCACACATCTGTGACACTGAAGGGAGTGACAGTACTTCAGTGTCTGTTGCCCTAGGGGTGAGTACAGGACTGAGCTACCTTGGTTCCTATAGGCTTCAACAGTATGAATACTTGCCACAGCAGTGTAATGAGTAGCATTCTGAAGTATTGGCTTCCTACACATTAACTTGTCTAGTAGATTTGCTGATACCTGGCAGAAGAGCTCAAATGCTGAGAATGTCCAGCATAAGCTCTCCCGTAGATAAAAGGTCAAGTGTAGGTCTTCTGCTTCTGTGATTATCAGATGTTTAATACTACATTACAAATAGTTGAGGAAATCTTTAGGTATAAAGGCTAGAGTAATTACACAGCAAGATTAAAACCAGATACAACAAAGCAGTATCTAAAGTTTTGTTACTAGAACAGGGCTTTCTGTGGTGTGTTTTTTTGGGGTTGTTTCTTGGGTTTTTTTCCCCTATGCATCTGCTCTGTCTCTAAATCCCTGGTGAAGAGGGATAGTATTACCTACAGATAGCTCATTGCAGCTGGTTCCTGATGTACATGTGAAGAATTCCATTTGGAAGGACAAAGTTGTTCTTTGTACAGAGCTTCACATGAACATGTGAACATAACTTGTTAACGTGTCATCTGTTTCCTTCTACAATAAGCAAATCCTTCCAGGGCACAGATTAAGGTTATCAAGTACTTGTAAAAAGCTATGTGCAATTTTGTGCATCACTCAGTGAGTTGTAACCTTATGGCTACCCCAACAGCCCCAGAATTAGTGTCTTGCAACATAAGCTAACAGGTTTTGTTAGGGAACCCACAGCTGAAGCTAGTCTGTATCTGGTGTATTTTAGAAGCAGGCATTTGTCCCTAATTGTCTTAGTTGAAATTTTAATAGAGGACAAGATACATTCATGTGTTTGAAAATGTTCACTCCATCCCACACAAAACCTGGGTAGCAAAACTGTATTGGTAATGGTGGTACAGTTCTGGGTTGGGGTTCTTTTTTGGGGGGATGGGGTGTGTTAAAGGTTTGTTAATCACAGGCTAAAACTTCATGTAAAAGTTTAGTTACAGAACAGCATAAATACTTTATTTGCTACTAACATCCTCTTTGCTTTAAAGAGGACTGATTCCCTCCCGTCTTGAGCATTAATGCTTGCTCAAGAAATGGCTTTAAATTTTACTTGCTTTACTAAACTTGAGTTGCTCCTAGCTCTTTCACAACTGATTCATGGCTTTCTTTCCATGTCTTCTTATTACAGTAGCTTAAACAGCAGTTTTCTTTGGGCTTCAGTCAGATACAAACAGGTTTTTAACAATCTCTTGAACTTCTATACTCTCTTTAGAATGACAAGGGTACTACATGCTCAAAATGACCCAGTACAGCTGTCTGCCTTGTTTGGCCTGAATTTGAATGCAAAACCCTCTCCCTTGCTTGCCCCTGGCTTTGTCCTCCTTTCTCTGTTTCAATACCGCCATTGGGGCATGATTGCAAAACCTAGGTAGTAGGCAGGTGAATTTTGAATCCCCCCCAAGTCTTCTGGGTGAAGCACCTAACCTGTATTGCTACTTTGGTATCCCAAGAAGACATGGCAGAAGGGGAAGTTGCCCTTGTCTCCATTGGCACATCAGCACTAGAGGGGAAATCAAAGTACACCGTCCTGAAACTAGTGTTCTGCATTGGGCAGCCAGAGGGTACCATTACCATGGTGAGCTAGGTGAGGTGTTTGCTTCTTCCTCTTACAAGTGAAGGCTGTTAATCTAAATAATCCAGTCCACTGATAATATTCCTTGGTAAATACTGGTATGATCAGTATTTGAAGTTATTTAATATTCTTCTGAAGCATCTCAGTGTGCTGAACTCCAACCTGCTACAGATTGTTCCTGTTAACTGTTCTAAATGCTCCATATTTCATGGGGGGTTTTCTGGTTAAGGATTGCATTTAAGTAAATGCAGGAAACGGGCAAGGAGCTGGCAGGAGACTGCTTCCTGAGCATTTTTGTCTCAGACAGTGGCTTTCAAAACCATGATCCATTTGACAAATACGCTGCATTCACTGCTCCAAAGCACCTAGCCAGCTGCTGTAGGAAAAGAAGCTAAATTCAATTCCCATAAATGAGCATCCTGAGGAATATCATCGCTTAAAACAGGGTTTTCATTTCTGTGTTACCACGCTTCTTTTAATATGCTAACTTCTAAAGTGAACCCCAGACTTCAGTTGTGGGTCAGCACAGTCTTACCTGTTCTGAGGATGCTTACATTGGCTGCCACTAGCTGTGAGCTGTCCTTAACTGGATCAAAGAATGTTATGCTGTCTCTGATCTTTCTAGCCTTTCAGGCACCAGAGGACATCAAACTCACTGTCAAAAGAGGTAGTACAAACTATGTTGCATAACAAAAAGCAGTTAATCCCTCATCAATTTTAATTTCAACTCCCAAGATAACATTTGGGCTACAAATACAAACTCAGGAGCTAGAGAAAGTGTATGGTGGCTGACGGAGCCAAATTCTTAATTGCCCACAGTTGAAGCTTGGAGGTTTCAGCCACTTCCTACACATGTAATTAACAGTGAAAACAAGTGAAGGTGACTGTTCACAGATACTAAACCAGGAGTGTGCTCGTGTGCCCTACCTGATCCAGATAGTAAACCCTGTTTTCCATCTTTCCTGTTCGGAAGGAAATATCCCAAGCAATGAAAAACAGGAATCACAGCAATGTAATCGAAGAATAATTCTGATTCTAGATCATGTTTTAGGAGCTTTACCCACCGGCCACCTCCACAAAGTGCTGAAATGATAACATTAAATTGACTTTTAAAAGGTGGTAGTCCCTGAATGTTGCATAGTTGGAAACGTCATTTATTAGTGTAAACATAGGTCCAGAGAAGGGGGGAGGGGAGTATCAGAATTGAAAGCAGTGTTTTAAGTATGCAAAATGCTTACTCTGTATGTAAATGGGATTCTTATTAGTGACAGACCATGTGCAAATTGACAATACTTCAATTTATTTTTGAATGGCAATATAGATTGTCAAGGTTGTGTATAATTATAATAAATATATAAACTGCTACTTGAACCATAAATGAGCACCCAAGACCTCATTTTTACATCAGTGTTCTTAAAAGAAGCATTGTCTGATGTCATGGATTGATGTGTTTGCTTATTCAATGGACTGCAGGTAAGAAATGGACGTTTCTGGTGACTGACCTATCCTGCTTGCTTAGTCAGATGTGGTTTCTCCCAGACTTCTCTGTCCTGATTGATTAGCTGTATGAACTCTCTTGTACTGCCAAACTCCACTAGATGAATTGCCTAGGACACCAGGGTTCCATATGGTGCAGCCCAAGGACAGTACTACTTTACCTCTGGGGAACTCCAGGCATGGTCACATCTCCAATCAGATTTGTGCACTTGGATGAGCACAGATTGCCAAGTGTCCTGGGTTCAGCAATAGCAGTCAGTTTTTCTCCTCCTCAGTACCTGGTGCAGCTGTGTTTTGACTTAACCTGGGAACAGCACTGATAACACCAATGTTTTTAGTTGTTGCTCAGCAATGCTTACTCTGACCAAGGACTTTGTGAGCCAGGGAGGAGGGGAGGCTGGGAGGAAGCAGAGACAGGACACCTGACCCAAACT
>JBAFWW010007918.1:0-20726 GCA_036873685.1 Agapornis canus
GCCATGGGCAGGGACACCTTCTACTAGACCAGGGTGCCAAGGATGGGGTATACTCTATGCATGCATAGCTTTCTTCTTTTTTATTTTTTTAATTATTATTTATTTATTTAAATAGAAGAAAATTGAAATAATTTGATGTTTGGATTTTGCTTAAAAAGGAGGAAAACTGCATTTCATTGTTTTTCCCCTCTCTAATGACATGCTCATTTTGGAAAATAACAGACAAAAGTTACAATCTCCTGAATTCTGAGCAAGTGTCTCATCCCTTTGACATTCCATGTTCTTTATTGCAGTACTTCTTCTTGTGATACAATATCTCAATCTCTCTTCAGCTTGGAGATCCCTTACATCAGGTCTGGCTGATGCCAGTCAACCAGACACCCCTGGCACATGATGACCTCCAGAAACCACTCATAATGGAGCAGCATTTGCCTTGGAGCTAGGCTTCTCCTAAGGCAAAGCACTGCTGGGGGACACATGTTCCTAATGGTATGCCCAGCTGGTGGCCCTTCCACCACAGCAGAGCCTTATGAGCTCCTTCCATGGGATGACAGTAAGAAAGGTGACCTCTAGGAAGGAAGGAGAGGACTTTCAACACCTGGCATGGAGGAGATAATAAGGAAAGAAAACCATAAGTCAAAGAAACCATAAGAAAACCAAGATAATAAGGAAAAAAAACGTAAGTCAACTTTGCTTCAGTTAAGAGCCTGGATGTCTCTGCCTATCCAAGCTATCTGAGACCTCTTGGGTTTGTAGCAAATGGGTTGTGAAAACCCAAAGCTGGTTTTCCTACCATTAAACATATAAATAAATTCTGCCTCTTCTTTTTCCCCCCTCTCCTTCCCCCCACCCCCCTCACCCTCCAGTTTAGTGCCTTATGTTGACATCTGAACTTCTGTGCAGTGAACGTGAATGTGCCCCTGCAATCTGGTAGCACTATATATCCACTTTACACCAGCATAAATTATTTAGCAGGGTTTCAGACAGCAGCAATCAGGCCAATGCTATCCACCCTCTCACAAAGATGTGGCTTTTTACTCTTGTCTTATTCGCTTAATCTGAAAGGTCACTGCACCTGGAAATGCATGATTATTCTCTCATATGGAAAATATAAAACTACTTATTTCTTTCTTGAGAAGCCAGAAATGCTGGAACAACCACATCTTCCACAGAATTACTGCAGTTCTGTTTCTCATCCTGTATGGAACTAAGAATTTCAGAAGGGCATAAAATAATGGAAAAGTTAGGATAAACATTTCTGGAAAGTTAAACAGGAAAACACTGATTTGAGTTGCCTCTAACAGTAAAAATTATTGCACATTTAAAATCAGTTCATCCACATCCACCTTTCCTGACTTTGTGAGCCCAAAGGCTGTCATTCAGACTACTCACTAGGGCTTCACAATCAGCTCTCTTGAAAGGATGTAATTTTTGATCGGCTTTGACTTATCACTGTGAAGTGGTAAAGAAATAAAATCTCCATTAACAGCATACACCAATATAGTTAGTCCATCCTTTGCTTTTAAGCTGACAGAGTTTTGTGGCAAAGCTCTAAGCAGGTCTATAAATGCTGTAATTCTCCAGTTCTTCCCTGTGGATCCACCTAGTTCTGTTGCCAGAACTGAAACCAAGCTTGGTTGCTAAGCCAGCAATTTCATAGGTCCATGGAATATAATTTCCTGGGGTGTGGCAAGAAAATGCTGTTCAATTCATTAGCAAGGTGAAAAAGCAGAAAAACCCCAGCCTTTGTACCAGAAATGTGCAGCTCTGCAAACCATGATTTCAGTTTCTGAGATCTGTTCTGCATAGTTTGAGCTTTAGCTTATTTTAGCTCTGAGTCTCCCATGGGGCACTTCTGGTTATTTTGGGGATTCCTGATGGGTAACAGCCTTGGCATTGCCTTGCTTTCTATATTACTCAGTGACCAGGAGCCTCACTATTGAAAAGCTTTTTGCTTGCACAAAAATAGAAGTAGTATTTGATGCATGTGATACGTGGAGACCAAAGTTGAAACTCTGCACCCATGGGTCTTCATGGAGTTTCGCCCTCAGTCTTATCCACGCAATCAACAACATTCCTACTAAGGAGTGATGGGTGAAAGGAATGAAAGACATGCGGAAAAGTGTTTCTAAAGAATAAAAAAAACAGAGCAACTTTTGCTTTTGCACATGATTTCTAGCATGCCAGAAAAAAAAAAGGCTTCTCCAGACATAATCAGATTAGTGCAATGAAGATAAATGAAAATATGTTTTATTCAGCCTTTCATGTTTGGTGTTTTGTGGGGTTTTTTTTCCCAATTAATAGCTTAAAAAGCTAAATTCTTCCAGACAAAGAAATTGTTCCTCATTAAATTGTGACAGATCTCTTGCAGTTGTACTTTGGGTATTCCTGTTGGATTCTTACAGAACAGATTCCTCTTTCTTATACAACATTTTACTCCACAGGCTATGCACTGGAAACACGCATGAAATGAAGAGCTGGATGTTAGGTGGGTGAATTGTGATGCCAGAACTATAACAAGTAGATCAGGCAACTACATGTGCATTGTAAGTAGGATTATTTTAACCTATGGCAAGAGCTCACAGAGCAAGTACCTACATTGTTTAAAGAGGAGTGCCAATGTACTTAACCAACAAGGCAGAAACCACTAGACAGATCAGTACAGTACAGTGTAAAGATACTGTCAATGGTGAATGAGACTTTTTCCTTTTTTTTTTTCTTAAGCTGTTGATGCCATAATGGGAGAAAGGGCTTTTTCCTTCACTGGAATTATAAAAATCAATCTATCTTTAGTCATTATTTTTACATTTTTCTTAATAAAGAGGTAATCGACAATTTCTCCTCTTATATTTTTCATAAAAAAAAACCAAAAAAAAATCACTTACAAGCCACAAAGAAATGACCTTCCAGTTCCATAAATCAATATGACAGGTGATTCAATCAGCCACATGCCTTCTCTGATTTAAGCAGCTGCTGACTCCCATGGAGCACACTGAGTGCAGGTCCCAGCGGCCCTGCAAGTGATGAAGAAAGCAGCAGGTTTGCACTTTTAAAACCACTGAAGCCTGGTGGAGGAAATCACTGACACAAGTGAAATAAAAGGGACTGAATATTTAATCTGCATGAGCTGCTGGCACTGCACACACCTCCACAGTGCCTGTTCTCACTCTGCGTGCTCTCAGTATCATTGGAGAAGCTGCAAGCTCCGTGTGGATTCTGTTCTTACAAAGCAATACTGGAGTCCATGCCTGCAATTTGTGTGCTTCTCAGGTATGCACTCTGTGAACTTCGGAAGAAGAACTACAAGGAGGGTCTGGGAAGTACTGCTTGATTTCAAATGGGAAATGCAGAACTGGACATGCTGCTGAGTGCCGAAAGGAAACCCTCACCTGGTGGTCCAAATTCTCCTTAAATTTAGAGTGGCTTATTATGTCAGAGTGACTTTCTGCTGAATTCTTATGGAATTTATTCAGATAGATATAATAAAGAGCTCAACAGAGCTGCCAGGCTCTAACCCAAGATACAGTTTATGCCTGCAATCAAAAAGTTGGTACTTTGTCTAATCTAGTCCATTGTTTTCTCCTCACTTAAACTTTATTTGCTACCTAAAAATTCCCTACAAATTCAGCAGTTCACAACGATTTCCCAGGACCAAAACCCATCCTCAACTTCAATCCTTCAGGCCACCAAAGGAAAGATTCATGCAGCTTTCTTGTAAAAGCTGAAAAGTTGCATCTTTGAAAGCAAGTCACCAGTGTGCTCCTGACTTGGCAAAATCTATTTTGAAGGAGTATTTAACAAGCCTTGGGGATTGGCAGGTTTTATGCAATTACTTAGAAAGAAGTCCCTGAGCCTCAGCACTGTTTTTTCAATAAAGGACATTGTACAGATTAATTAACTGAGAGGAAACAAAAATATGGAATTAAAAAAAACCCAGCAGATTGTCAGCCCCACCTTCATAAAACTGGTAAAATTCACCTCTTTCTTGGGGGGAAAGCAGCGGAAAGGCTCTGAAATACGTAAGGATTCATTCCTCTCTATCCTGAAACATACTGCCTCAGCTAAAAGATCCATCTAGCCCAGAGTCTTGTTTTAGAATACAAACAGTGGAAGTTCAGGGTAAAAGACCCATGAAATGTAACGGATACCACAGAATCAGTGAATTGTTTGGGTTGGAAGGGAGCTTAAAGCTCATCCAGTTCCAAACCCCTGGCTCAGGCAGGGACACCATCCACCAGACCATGTTATTCCAAGCCCCATCCAACCTGGTCTTGAACACTGCCAGGGATGGGGCAGTGCCTCAGCACCCTCACAGGGAAGAACTTCCTCCTAATGTCTCATCTCAAGTCTCCCCCCTTTCAGGTTAAAGCCATTCCCCTTGTCATGTCCCTACAGGCCCTTGTCCAAAGCCCCTCTGCAGGTTTCCTGTAGCCCCTCTTTAGGCACTGGAGCTGCTCTAAGGTCTGCCCTTAAGGAGCCTTCTTTTCTCTAGGCTGACCCAGCCCATCTCAGCCTGGCTCCAGAGCAGAGCTGCTCCAGCCCTTGCTGCATCTCTGTGGCCTCCCTCCAGACTCACCCCAGCAGCTCCATGTCCCTCTTGTAACTGTGTCCCACAGTTACATCAGGACTGCAGGGGGTCTCACCAGAGCAGAGCAGAAGGGGAGAATCCCCTCCCTTGTCCTGCTGCTCACGCTCCTTTTGATGCAGCCCAGAATCACACGCAACAGCTAAGACTCAGCACAGCATTGCTTTATCTATACAATGACATAATTGTATGTCTCCCTTTTGCTAACAGAAAGTAAACAGACCTACACACACACATGCAGAAGGCAGCACCCCAGCCATCCCTTACCTTGCTACCTCCAATCTCACAACCTCAGCACATGGCCACCATCCTGATCAAGTGGCAGCTCCCCTGCCAAGGCTTTGCAGTCACACTAAATTCAAGCATTAAGATGTGCCAACCACACGAAGCATGCACATTTTGCCTAGAGGGAACAGCTGATATTTCATGGCATGGCTCCTTTTGCCCCCTCCTCCACACATGGCTTTGATCAAGGCTTAATTTGGGGACTTTTTGTTGCTAATGCTACAAAGGAAATCAGACCGATTTACTGCAGTGATCCATTTTTTGCCTTCAGATGGAAGAAAAAACCTGTGGTGCACAGAAAACTTGAAGGACACATTCTCCCATCCTCAGGAGGGAAAAAGAGAAAAGAAAGGAAAGGTCTCTGATCCCTTTCTTTTACAAATTGCTTTCCTTCCACTCACCATGTTTTCCACCACCATTATTATTCTTCCATGGATTTGCTCTCTCTGATACCTTATTGTCATCTTTCCCCCATAAATAAGTCCATTAAGCATGTTTAACATTAAAAGCTAACCAGCAAAGGTACAACAAACCACCAACACAGACTAATAGTGAGCCATGGTTTCATGCTCTTTAATGCAGCTAGTGCACTAGAATTAACATATGTTTTTTAAACTCTATCCCACATAATGATCCAGACTTCAGAGCAACAGCAGCCCAGTCCTGATTGTTTCAGGCAGGCCTCTAGTCTCCTCCAAAGTCATGTCTTTCTACTGAATCCACAGCTAGCAACAGAGAACTTGAGAGTCTGAAGAGCAAAGCATGGAAATGAAGGGTTGGGATAAAAGATTCTCACCTGTAGTAGAGTTTGGGTGAAAAATCTCCAAAACTAAACTAACCTCAGACAGATTGCATGATTACACTATTTCATGCTATTTTTACTTGGACAAAATGAGTATAAAGCACACACCAAAAACACGGAAAGTGTTTAGGAAGAGAACATGGTGCATGCCTCCCAGCTGGAAAGTTAACTTCCTTGTCAGCCCTAATCTGTGAAGACAAGATGAGTTTAAAGCTTGGGAGGACAGACACTGCTGGCTGGATTTAAGAAAACAATAAAATAAAAGAGATAAAAAATAGAGGAAGGATTTATGGTACATTTGCACTTACGTCCATCTGAACCTCAGGCAATAAATCATTCCTGATTATTCCATTTTAGTGGTTGGACAAAGGATTAAAGGCTACATTCTTAGTTGGGGCAAATTAGTTTAGTTTTTGTGAATGTGGACTGAGGCTTGCATAAGGCAAGGGCTGGAACTGTATATTTTCCTAGGTGCGTAGTGAATTTGCTTGTTTTCATTTTAAGCCAAAGAGTGGAATAATCGGTGGGGGTGAAGGGAATCATGAATGGATTAAAGGAAAAGCATAACACGGGAGCTTGTGCCAATGTTCCAGCTGCTCTGAAACAACAAGTTTTCCAGGCTGAAGCTACAGTAAAACATTTCTGCCTATCACATCATCTGGTTCAAAGATTCCCAAAGAAATACATTGCTGCATACCAAAACCTCAGTCATTTGTCCTGTATTGCTTCATTGTTTTGGAATAGTTTTGAATATACTCTCATAAAATAAGACTGAGGAAATGAACAGATGAAAAAGAAAAGCTATTTCCAAGGAGTTAAATCACCAGACTATTCTGAGAACCAGAGAGATGACAAAGACTTTGGTTTTTCCATAAAATCTGTAAAATGTTAGTCACAAAAAACTCTAGTAACTTTAATGGCATAATGAACTGTCCAGGCATGGAACTTTCTCTATTTCTTGTTTTAAGCTAGCAGGATCCCCAGTAAGGAAGAGGCAGATATACACACAAGGAGACACCTTGTGTTTCCAAGACCCTTCCTATGCATTGCATTCAGACACCTCTGACCTTTACAATAATTACACATCTCATAACTTATCACAGATTTGCAGTTCATTTGAGATAGGATTGCCTGTTGCAAATGGGAAGCCGAGATGCAGCTAAAGCCTAGAAAAGGTATTTATGAGCTTAAATCTCTTGAAATGAGTTATTTCATTGCATAATCTCTCTGTTGATCTCTGACTGGCAGTAACAGGAGATGAATTCAAATGTTAGGAGTCACTAATAACCACTGGCTGCAGCATCTTCTAACAAACCTGGGAAAAAATAAACTGATCAGTGCTCAGATTGAGCTAATCTTTCTCACTTGCAAAGGGTATATTGGGCAGCTGTACAAGGGATGCTTTAGGAAACAACAGAAAAGGACAAGAGGAAAATAAACAGGTAACATGCAATACCAGCTGCTTCTTTTCTGAAGCATAGCAATAAACATGCAGACATCCCTCTCTGAATTTTCCGCTGAGGACAGCTGGCTACTTCTCTCATGCAGGAACATCTCCCTCACAGCTGGGAGATGTTAAGCCATGGGGCACTGTCATGTCACTTCATGGGATATCAGCCCCAGCCCTCTTGATAAAGTTGCTCTATCTTAGGGTGTGCTGATATTTTAACAGAAATGTTCCCAAATACAGCAACACAAATACAAACCGGTAATACAAATCAGACATTTAAATCCTATCCTATCCTCTGCACTCCTTCCCCACTCCAGGCACTGGAAGACCAAACATTAGACTGCTATTTCATATGAAACATGCCTTTCCCCAAAATAAAGGCAGCAGGTGGAAGATGTAAGCTAGGTACACCCTTCCTCTGCAAGTGTAAACAGCTTGTTCTGCTGCCTGGTAAGTCAGGTACATAATTTTTCTGCTAGGCAAGAAAGTAACTATCTCTTTCCTTATTTGAAAGGAAAATATCTTTATCTCGTTGTCAAAAGCAAATACTTCAGATACTTGATCATGAGCCTTATGGCAGGGTTTGTGTAGAATGATCTTCTAATCTTAAATTTCTTAGGCACTTTGAGGATTATGTTTTCCACTCTTAGTCTATGCCCACAAGTACATGCACAGCTCAATCACATTATTGTAAGGATAAAAAGAGACAATAGTCTTGCAAATTAATCCAACCATGTGTTGTTAAGAAACAAAGGAGGTTTTAACTTCATTTGGGTTTAATCCTTGTTAGTATCTCTACTTGGTTTGGATGCACTAAGAAGCAGAAGCATGGGAACAAGGAGAGTGCTGAAATGATTCTGTTCACTGTTCTCATTAGAGATGGAAAAGTTCACTTTTGAAGGTGGATATTTTGAGCATCAGTAGGCAGCATAAAACAAACCATGCTTTTCAGCGTTGGATAAAATGCTACTCCACTCTTTTGCATGTCATGCCAAAATCTTTGTATTTCTCTGAAATTTTAAATACATTATGCTAATGCAGTTTAAGGAGGTTTATATTTCTCTGTCTAAAAGCTAATGCAGGATACTTTTTCTACTTTTCTTTCATTCCTTCAAACAACTTGAGAAAGAGTGGGCAAAACCTGACAGTAAATACCATCCATGAAAGCTCAAATGATCAGGAAATGTGGAGTTCATCCAGGCTGCTGGAAGTGAACGTAAGTCTATTTATTTCAATACGGTCACTATCAAACATGCTACACTTCTAAAATTCAGAGTTTTATTTTGGGACTTTTCAGGCTCGAGTAAATTTTAAAAGCCTAGTACCAGTTTGGGAAATGTCGGCCTGAAGCAGTGTTAGCTCCAAGCACCTCTGAATGATGGGTGGTCACGTGTAAGGTCTGGCTTTAGGGAGGAGAAAGGTAAGGACAAAACATAAACCAACATGCCCATGGATTGGTAGGAATTCAGAGCACTGGTCCACAGCCCTCGTCCAGTGGACTTGGTGCCTGCTAACGGAATTCTCAGTCTTGCTCCATACTGTCACTCTTCCCAGCTCAAGCACGCATATGGGTTGAGACCAGGAGCCACATCAATGAACCATACTGCTGTTTTAGCTCCTCTCCAAGTTGCAAGGGGTTTACAGTGAAAAAACAAGTATGTGCATGAGGGGAGGAAGGACAATGTGGAAAGGAGGAGTTCGGATCAGGGATCCTGACAAGGGAACAGTTTAGATCAACATTACTTCCAAATAAAAGGTCTGAACTGGCTGTGCCTGGAGAACATGTAACTTCCCGACATTTTATCCCAGAGGCTTGGGTGATACAGCTCATTTCTTGTTTATTCCAATTTCCCATCTGAGCTTTCTTCAGATCACCCTCAAACATTAAAATTTCTCTTCTAGCTTGCCTGAACACAGTTCTCTTCATTTTCACCAATGACATTCAGAGGAAGTGTAAAAAAGTTGCCACAAAGCTCAAGAAAGAACAACTTCATGGAAAGAAGAATTACCCCTTCATGTAGCAATTCATGTGTACAGTGTTTGTCAACCACAATTTGAACCAGGTCTACAGAGTCTGTGAACCAATCAAGTAAGCTGAGGCCAGGACTTGACTGAATCTGGGCTGAATTTCCAGTGATCTCACTCCTTGTCCATGGACTCCACAATAATGCATCATTTCAGCATGGTCTGGCTAGATACAGTGAAGTTAGAAGTGATGTCAGCAGACAAGTTTTATTTGGGTTTTAAATTAGGAAATAATCTTACTGTATGAAAGTTATGAATGCTCCGAGATGCATGCCATCATGTGAGCCTCAAACTCTATTTTTCACATGACAAATGCTGCAACACTACTGTGAAATTTGGATGGTTTGTTTTCCTGTCCTGTAACACATAAAAGGCCTGCCCAAAATTATCAAATAGCTATGAAGTATTGCTTATAAGGTCAAAAAAATACACATATAACTCAGCTAAATAACAAGCAAAAGGGTAAGTGGACTATAGGAAGAGTCAGTAAACAAAACATAGGATATGGCTAACAGCAGCAGAGAAGCTAAAATGTTCCCTAAAAGGAAGAAGGAACATGCCTTCTCAGATCCTAAGAGAGACTGAAAGATGACAGTGAATGGTCTTCCATACTAGTGTGGTGCTAATCACACTAAAGGATCTACATTTACTATTGGTTATAAGGGTAACCATGAGTCTTTTGTACCTGAATAAATGCAAGATACTGACATGTAAGATGCACACACCTAGTAACCACCATAGGTAGACTGAACAGACTAGCACTGCTTGGGCAAGAACCTGGCTGGATGATACAGCAGGCAGGAAGGTGTGATAGTGTTTTAATTTTTCTGATAGTTTCAAAAGTAGAAGCTGAAATAATCCATGAATTGTATTCCAAGGGAGGACACGGCACAGCCACCTTCAGATGGCATACCCATCTGCTGTAACCACAATATAACACAGCCTAACTACTGAAAATTAACACAGGAGGTCATCCCAGGACAGGGCCAACAATTGTTCGTCTGCTAGATATCACTCAGTGTCTTCTCAACTAATCCTATGACTGAATGCAAAGAGAATGGTGACTATTCTCATAATGTTTTGAATCCATCTATTTTTACCCTTAAGCTTAGAAAGCTCTCAAGCCCTAACACACTGTAAGAGTATCATCTGAAAGATGGCATGTCTATGCACTGGGGATTTTGGATGTCTAACACATCAGCAATCCTACCACAGAACAACTTCACTGCATTCTTCTGTTTTTCTCCTTTCTCTTTGGTCCAATAAACATCCAACCTTCTGGCAGAAGCAATTGTGGGATCTGAGAGAAATGAGGGGAGGGTTCAACAGTAAGTGTAATGCCGTGCCTGGGATGTTTCAGGCTGAGCTATTTGGACACTGCAGAGATGAGGCCACTGACATGAGCAAGACAAACTGCAAATGCTACCCGTGCAAACAAGATTCATGGTGTGCTGTTGATTCTCTGGATAAACAAACGACACTGCTTCCCAGGACTACCAGTTGCCAAGCCTGCTGTTTCTGCAAGGGCGGCCACGGTTTTGGGGACTCCCTCTGACCCTGTATGCTTTGGCAAATCTAAGTTTTCTTGGAGGCCCTTGTGGGCTCAACAAGAGAGGCAGAGAAGATACTCCAAACCTCAAAACAGCCTTCAAGTAACAGCTGGGAAATTGGAGCAGCAACCCAAATCAAACACATTCAGAGATCTGTGAATGGGAACCACTCCTTCAACAGCTGACAAGGAGGAAGCACAAAAGATCACAGCACTGACAGGAAAGCAACCTGCAAGTTTCCTTCAAAAAGTCCTCCAGAATTCATTTAAGCCCTTTCAATGCACCCCTTTGATGGTCACACACACAGTGCTGCACCTCAGTTTTTTACCACATCCCACAAGGTTTTCAAAACTGATAGAAAGCTATTTATTTAATCTTTTAAATCTCTTCAAGTATATTTTCTGTGTTTCTTATATTCAGTTCTGATCTTTAGATCCATGGGATTACATTTGTATTATAGAAGAGCCTGAAGTGTTGCTTTTCAGTTGTATTTTACTTGGGGGTAGGGAAAAACCCCGAGTTTAAATTACTAAAATAAATATCAAATGACCCAAGCAGCAAGTTCATCAAGTTCACACCACTACAAGTTCAATCAAGCTATGGACTTACAAAGCATGAACCATGAGAACAATTGCAACATAGATCCATCGAAAACTCCACCGAGTCCCTAAAGAATTGCACAGCTGTTTTAGGCGGTCTGCATCTCTCTTCCCTGGGTGCATGCTTTGATCATCTTCCCACAATGACATTCCATTTCAGATTTTGTGACCTCCTCCCTAATTACTTGTTGCCTCGCTCCTTGAATGCCTCTATGCAAAATAAGTCTGGGGTGGCTGTAAAAAGTCACTGAACTGAAATAACTCCACTGCCCATGGGATACTCACTTTGTATGAGTATGCAATTCTCTGTTCCAGGAGGCCAAAAAATAGTGGGTCTTGCTGGGTGGTTTTCTGCTGTCCCCAACCCCACTCTCCTGCCCTGTTTTAAAATCAGTTTACAGCATGGCTCACAGCTCAGCCTCACAAATAGCTTTACTGCTGCAACCTGAGGAGCAGCATGAGGGAAGCAATGGCCTTAGTGGTTAAAGGACAAAGCAGAGGAAGCAGGGATCTGCTGAGTTACATGAAATTTAACCGGGGGGGAATAAAAAGATAACTGTACTGACTTTAGCTTGAGTATATTCTGTAGGTTCAGATTCATAGATAGCATATATTCATTGGCAAGAATCTACAAAAAAAAAACAAAGCAAAACAAAAACAAATCCTGGTCAAAAGGTCTTTTTTTGAGGCTACTTTCAAATAAGACTCATTTCAGTATTTGTCTGTGAGTTTAGGATAACCATTGAAAGTATGAGGGGAAAGATGCTTGATGAAGTTCCTTCTCAGTTGTTCTGTCCTGGCACTGGGCACTTGCCCTTTGGAAAAGCAGAGATTCAAGGTCATACATTTAGCCCATATTTTGCAGGTAATCAGTTACCAGCCCAGCTGACAAAAGGTCATTTAGACATAAAAAGCAGCTGCCTCACCCCAGTGCCTGATGTCACCAACCAATACCTGGCTCACACATTCCACCAAGACCTCACACCTACCACCCTCATGTCCCTCACTCTTGTGGGTTACCCTGACTAAGCACAGCTAGAGGCAAAAGAGGATGTGATCAAGTGGTGGTGATGTTCCTAGTGCCTTTACAAGCAGTACTTCAGCTTGGCTGTCAGGGGAGAACCAGGTTCATCTCCTTCTCCATCAGAGGAGTTGCGAGGCTGCACCTCCCCTAGAGTAGCGAAATGTTTTAAGCCAGACCAGAAAATTAGGGGTTATGTCCCTCGCTCCTTTTTGCTGGAGAAGGCTAGACATGAACCAGACAGATGAAATAAATCTCATCATTATTAATAAAAATGGCCAAATACTTCTGAAACTAAGAACTGCAGTTCTTAGAAGCAAATACATGACTTTAAGCTTCATGATGACCTAATACAACGCTGTAACTAGAACAGTGGGCTCCAGGGCATGCACTTGTTCAGCAGTCATGCTGCTTTCAGCCAGGAGGGCTTAGCCATTTGCTTTGAAGCTCAGCATGGAGCTGAAAGGAGCAGTTATCGCTAATCACGACATGGTCGCGTACTCTTTCCTCATTTTCTCTAGATCCCTTTTATAAAACATTCCATCCTCTTGTAAGCTGCTGCTGCAGTAAGCTGCAGCAAGGCTTTGTGTGCATGTGTGCCGTGCTTTGAATACAGAGTAAGCGGTTTGGTTACTGTGTCCCTGTTTGCCTCATGTGAGACAGCTCTTACTGCATCTTCAGAGTTTGCTTCACTTATTTCCAAAAGCCTAATAACGATGCTAACGAGTCCAGTTTTGTTTTGTTTTTTAAAAAGATGCCACAAGTAAGCAACAAAGCAGTAAGCAGTGTCCTGAACAGGGACCTCTGAACTACACAAAGTTTAGTTCAGCTACTCAATTTAACTACTATCCATCTCAGGCTCTGTGAGGGGCATTATTCATCAGTAGTACTTAACTCTAGGACTCTGAATGTGTCTTGAAACTATCCCTGGCAGCTCGACCAGAGGAAGAGGCCTTTTAAAAACTGCACTAAAGATGTAAGATACTCAGTAAACACGGATGTGTGTTTTGACAAGTGCAGAGCTGCATGATTTAACTTCAGACACTGACAGTACTTCAAGGAGTCCTTCCCCACCCCTTTGTTTTTTCTCAAAAGTACAAGGATGTTGGGCACAGAGCCTCAAGACACAGTAAAGCAGACCTGTTCTTCCTAAAATAGAGCTATTCCAGACAATGCAGAACAACACCCATCCTCACTGACAGTAGGGTAAGGTAAAGAATAGGGCAGAAGTAGGGGAAAGCAAGAACATCTTTTGGCTGAATTTAAACCTCACACTTCAAAGCCCCACCATTGCTAACAGTCTCTCTGAGGACCATGTGAGGCAGGTAGCAGAACAAGGGAACACTTTGAGAACATCTGAAATGGGTAGCTCCACTGCAGTGGCAAGCTGACTACTGACAGCCTCTCAGATTCCAGTTTACAGACACCCTGAAAGTTCTGAAACAATGCCTGCAGAGACAGGCAGTGAGAAGAACAAGTATATTTGCCTCTGTGGAAGACACAGTCTGTTTCTTGGCCCATCTGCCATTTACAAAGAGATTCAGGGAGAGAAGCAGCAGGACACAGATATGCTATTTACCATCCCCGGAAATGGTAAATAGCATATTTGACCTCACAACAGCATGTCCCCATTGTGTGCAGCTAAGCTGGACAATAACACCTCTGCTGCACTCTGCACACCCCACACCCCCTAACATCTCTTGGCCTCATAATGCCATACCTTTCAGAGCGATATCTGCACTCTCTTCTGGCTTCTTGATGGCACTATTTGCCCAGCTGGTGACAACTACATCTGGGCACATGCAGGGCCACTCCAGCTGGAAGCTTGTATGCTGCCCTCCCTTAGTGCTGCACAAGCCTCTGAATTAAAGCCAGTTATCATATTGATGGCAGTTCAAAAGAGATTGGGGAGAGGATGGGAAACCACCACCTCCAACACTGACACTGCAAAAACATAGGAGGCCATCAGAGAACCTGTCCTTTTATGAAATGCACGGTTCCATAAGGAGCACAACAAGCCAAGACTTCTTGACGTGTCTGTCATAACAATCCCCTAAACAGACTTAAGTGGATGTTCTTAGTCTTTGTGCATAGGGCAGGGAGCTGGAGCAGGAATGGTGGAAGAGGAGCAAAACTCACAAACCTGGAAGAAATGTAAGTGCTATGAGTGCAGGGTGTTGACTGATCTTCAGATACCACTGACTTGCTCTACACTATTTATCCTCTCTGGCAACCAGCAATGCTGTGGCAAAATGAGATGCAGTAGAAAATGCAATGGTTTTGATCTTTTGTTTGTTTGTTTGGTTGGTTTTTTGTTTGTTTTGAGAAGGGATTAAGAAGTGACTGCAGTCCCCAGACAAATTCTTCAGTCTTTTTTTTGGTCAGAATATGACATGGGGATGTTCAGCTGAATTAGGGCTGTGGGGTTTGCCCTTCAATGCCACTGAAGAAATCTTATCAAGAACCGAACCTTACCATTTGTGCTGGCCCAGCTTCTCCTGCTTTTCAGAAAGCAGTAATTGCACACAGCTTGTTTTACTTAGCATCAGATCTCCCCCCTGAGAACCAGTACTTCTCATTTCAGTGAATGGAGCTGAAGCTGAGAAAATGAAGCCTATTGTTACTTGAGCTCAAGATGCAAAAGATGTTTGGAAGTTTTATAAGTTTGGCTTAGAAGACGAGAATCTTTCTTACCATCACCATCCACTGGGACCAGCTGAACTATAGGCTCATGCTTTGATAACACAGAGAAATACTTCTTTCACAACTTCAGGGGCACCACCATTCTCCAAACACCTCCATCCATCGAGCACAGATCCTTGGAAGCTCCATTAGTGCAATTACAGTCTATCTCAAGCACTGCATATATCATGTGTTCTGGATTTTCCCTAGATGTTCAACTCACACTGAGTATAAATGAGCCATAGCTACATCTCAGCTGGGAAATAAGGTTTCTAACCAGCCAAGCAGAGATGATCTGAAAGAGTCAATGCAACTGGGAGGAGTGAATGCAGACCAATGAGACCAAGTTTGATCTAGCATTCCTTAGAATTAGAGGGAATAACTGTCCACATAACTGTGAGGTTGCTGCTCACAACACTTCTAACCTTATGGAATACTAAAGGATTTGCACAAAGCTAGGGACAAAAGTAAGCCACAAATCTAATGTGCCGCACAGGGCCAACCTGCGCTCACTACAGCTGTATTCCAGTTCTTAACAACCAGCTTTGTACTTAATGGAGAGCTCGAATACGTAAGTTCTTCTTAATCCAGTGGAAAGATCATGTGCAGCACAGGATTCCACAAGATATATTGCTTAAGGCCATCTTCTGTTTGCCAGGGAGGCATCAGATAACTTTTGCTGCAGACCTTTATCTTTGCATAAGCTAAGCTACCACAAAGCTGCAGGACACCCTCAGTAGCTCACAGAACATACTTGGAGGAAGTAATGGTGGAGGAACAATGAACAGGCAGTACTTTATCACCAGGTCTTCCTCCTGTTCCTGTGTTATCACTCCTCTTCCCTTTCTCTTAAGAAGGCATCAATCAGCTGAGCCTTTTTCTCTTTGAGGTCCCTACTCCCCACCTTTCTGGTTTGTGTACAGTTTGTTGAGATCCAGTGAGACTTAGGCAGGTGAAGGGAAGCATGGGTTAACCACCTTCAGAGACTAGGTCTGGCCACTCTGCAGCTAGGTGCAGGTGTGGGGTGGGCTGGAACCTCTTATGTCCAGTCCCTCTATTCCTCAACCCTTCCCTACTTGGGAAATTGCCATAAGGAATTCAGAAATAGCACAATCAGACCAAAGGTGCTTGTCACTAATTTTCTGGATCCTGTTAAGCAATTCTCTAACCAGAAGCTGACAGGATTTGATTCAAAGAATTCTTAGCACTGATACTTATCTTCCTGGCTTGGTTTGAACCTACCACATGAATAAATAGTATTAGCAAAACCTTAAGGTGTCATCAGTGCATTTGGACATCAAGCCTTAAAACCTGTAACTGTTTCCCACATTACTGTAAGTCAGTCACTGCTCACAGTAGCCTACTATAGTGACTAAGTATCACTGGTGATGCACCTCTCTAGCAGTGAATCTAGTGTGGTCTTCCACCAAAGGTTTCGGATGCTGTATTCTACCTCCTAAATTCTGACACACACACAAGATTATGAAACCTGGTATATGAGGAAAGGCTGAGAGAACTGGATTTGTTCACTCTAGAGAAAAGGATCAGGGGACACCTTATCACCATGTTCCACTGTTTAAAGGGTGGCTACAAAGAAGATGGAGAGCAAACTGTTGAAAATAGGCCCTAACATGGTATTTCACCTTCTGCAAAAAGGCACCATTTTGAAAGCTTTTACAATTGTAAGCAATTAAATTTTTCAAGATGCTCCTTAGGAAAGAGATCCTGCCAAGAAAGCCCTAACTTCGGGATTTTGCAAAACATTTCTTTGCACATGGTGAAGTTTGGATTTCTGACAGCTCATACATCAGGCAATTCAAAGCTTAGAGGTCTGCCTTGTAAGAATTGTTTTTGTTCCCTTTTTTGGCTTCATTATCTGGCTTCTTATATGAGATTTGTGATTTTAAACAAGCCTTTCTTTCAAAACAAGACATTTTTTCCTGCTGGAATTTAAACAACAGTCCCATAGCACTACATGAATTATCCCGTTAGACAAATGTCAAAATTTATAGCAACTCAAAACAAAATAGTGTCTACTGCCTTCAGTTCAGGCTTACAAATAATGAAAACCACAGAGGCTATGCAAAAGAACCTGACCATGTGTTTTATATGGGATAGCAGAAATACTTACACAGCAGAGTGCGAGCATACAGTGTACTGCTGTTGTCTTTTATAGAGATCAGGAAAACCCATGAGAAAAGTCAAACATCAGTATTTGGTGCTTTGCATTGTTATTCCAGGTTTCTCATAGCTTCAAGAGGGTTATGAGCTATAGGATTAGAATTGTAAGTGTCACTGAGCGAGCACGTTCCCCCAAACACATTGAGACTGAGGTTGAAACTAAGGAAAATATCTTTCAATATATAAATCAGAGAAGTGTATGTGCGAAAGCAAAAGCACTAAGTTTGCCCATTGACTTCAGTGAGTGTCTCAGCTTTTTTGAGTCTGGCTTGTTTTATGATTCCCATTTTTAACATCCAGCTTCAAATATCCAGGCTTTAATTTCCATGGCTATACAATGTAAGCTTGTACACCTGATTTTTGCATGAAGGTTTTGTATAGTTTCAGGTATGTGTACTTCAATGTGACCACAGAATATTGTGAAAATTGAAGGTACATGTATCATTTTCAGACAGTGTAACCTCAGAGCATCATCACTTAAGATAAAACTTTTCACAGTTAAATTTCAGTGAGCTACAAACACAGTTTGGTCCACTCTTTCTCTCTTAAGGGGTTTTAAAAACGGCCCTGTGCTACATCTTCCCCATAACCCATTTGTAATTACTTTCTGGCCCTGATTTGGTCCTTTGAAACCAAGCAGATGGTCCTGCCATCCCACTGTCCCCTTCTCCATGAAACCCTCCATGTTGGCAAATGAATCCTTTGTCAGTGGAGCCTAGGACAGGGAATTCACAGTGACAGCTGTGGGACCAGCTAACCCTTGACTAATGGGGCAACTGTGATGGCTCTGGTTTCTGAAGACATTGACAGGCTTGGAACCACACTGACAGCCTGGAGGGAGGTCTGGTATTTCATACACACTGTCCAGTACATCATTTTTACATTTGGGGGTTATGCATGGCTGCACATGAGCTGGGCTCTCCCAGCCATATTTGAAGCCTTCCTCATGCTTGGCAGTGCAGGTGCATTCTCTCTACATGCCTTAAAAAGAAACAAACCCAGAACACCAGTATTGATAATGGAGGTCAGAAGCAAGAAAGCCATGGTGCTGACAAGTGACTGTTCTGGGATACTATAGTTCTAAGACAACAAAGCTGGTGGGCAGCATGCTTCCTTCTTGCTGACAGATGCCTGAACTGCCATCCAAGAGCCAGGTCCTTCTGCCTGGCTACCTGTCATGAGCTGCTGCAGATTGAGTGGTGGCATCAGAAGAACCTGTACCCCATCACTGCTCTTACATGGAGCTGGTCAGTTTGGAAGTCAATGGTTTGCAAGAAAGCTGCTGACTGTCAGCAGCAGAAACAATACATCTCTCATGAACAGTCATCGGATGGGACAGAAAGCAGCTCTGCCACATTAGAAGGTGCTATTTTAAAATAGGCAATACATTGGAGGAGGGCCTGTTCTTTAGGCTCTGTGTAAGGGCATTTTTGACAAAGGTGGTGGAAAGACAACCTGTAGGTAAGTAACCTGTTCCAGCTGTTGCTGGGCCTCATTTGCTGATCTCAGGTGTCTAACTTTAGACATCTACTAGATCATTTGCTTTCAGCACTGTACCAGGAATTGAGATAATGGCCTTGCTCTAATGGGGACCATGAACTCAGAATTCTGCCCATCTAGAAACATCTTGACCAAGTTCATACAGCTGACAAGGTCCAGCTGTGCACACCCACCAAATAAACCTTCATACATTTAAAACACTATTCCTATGTAGAGCCACTTTGTAGCTGAGGGCAGGCCTGTCTCGTCTCTTTCACCTCCTCAGATGTTAGTCGAATGAGCTCTCCTAATTCATCAGATGCCAAATCACCAAAATAAGCACTTTCCACATGACAACTAAGCTTAAGCTAAACATATTTTGCAAGCTGTTCTTCAGTGCATTATGTCAGTTGCTTATCAAGTGCTTTGCTGTTAGTTTTTTCTTCATGGTTTTCTGCTGCCCACCCATAAATCTTGGCACTTCTAAACTTAGCATCTCTTACACTTCTCTACAAAAATGAGTGTTTTCAGAACAAGAGTTCAATTAATCATTGCTTTTTATTCTTGCACACAGACTAGTACGAAGCCTATCCAACTGCTATGTAACATTCAGAGGAATAGGAGGAGAGAACTGAAGGGTTTTACTCAGACTTACTGGAAAATGAGCCAATGTTTTGGCTTATGTGATGCAATTTTCTTGCAACTAGAATTTTGCGAGTCCGAGTTTTGCGATATTTGGGAATGCTTTTCTAACAGCTCTGAAAATTACAGTTATCTACACTGTTCTGAAACCTTCTTTAAGCTTCTAGGGCAATAGGAATGGGACGTGTATGCTCAGTAATTTGTTTTTGTGGTATTTGAGCCACATATATATGCAGCTTCTCTCTCCGCAAAAGAGAGAAGAGCTTTCTTTGAGATAGTTAGATTTGAATAGATCTTTCTGAGATCAAACTGCAGTCTTAATGGCTTGACACCCCTTCCCAAGCCTGTCACATGCTCTCTTTTTGGTGAAGGAAAGTTGATAGGAGTCATTAACTTCAGAGTTTGTAACAAAGAATGTAGAGCATAGCTCTCTAAACAGGCATCTTCTCAACACAAATCAGACTGATTATCTCATACACACGTAAACTGCACTGCTAACATTTATGCTGCCAGTTACATGTGTGAGCTGGTACCTCAAGGGGACACGCAGAACCTCTTGTACCTGACCTGCACCCAACCTGTGTCACTCCAGATCTCACTCTTGGCAGGAAGTGAAACAAACAAACAAACAAAGCACAGTGCTTCATTTTATTTTGAAAACCATGATCTAAGCCTGACGAAACCCCCAGAAGTTGCTCAACCCATTGAAAAACAAATAAAGGAGATATATGGATGTTTGCTTAAAGTGACAGGAGATCAAAGTACAAGAAAGGATTTGGGAGAGCAGATGAGTGAAAAAGAGGACAGAATGGATGAGATTATCAAGTCAGGGATACAGATTATGAGATGAGGAATTTCCTGAACATTCACATCCTGGATAGCAAGGCCATTGAGGCCCCCAGATGGACAAGGGCCATGGCTCAGTAGGTCAGAGCAGAGCAGGGACCAGATGCCTAGGAAAACTGCTCATTTTGGGCTACCTAAAAAAAAAATATGCTGTCCCTTGGGCTTGCAGTAGAAGACAGCAAGAAAACATCATCAGCACCTCACTTGTGAATAGCTTAAATGAATGGCCTGGGTCAACAGGAGGGTAACTGGAAGCAGTAGCTGATGGAGGAAAGACACACCTCTCCTATGGTTTTGGTTTCTGTAGCCATGCTGGAATAAAATGGCCAAGGCTGCAGGACACAGTGCAGGACTGTGATTCCTCTTGGTTGGTGAGCTACAAGTGACACACACTGAACGCTTCACAAGACAACTATAATCTCCATTTGATGTCAAAGGAGAAGGAGGTAAAGCACTGCAATTTCTAACTGCAATAGTATCCCAGCCATAGAATCATAGAATAGTTAGGGTTGAAAAGGACCTTTAGATCATCTAGTTCCAACCCCCCTGCCATAAGCAGGGACAGCTCACACTAAACCA
>JBAFWW010007922.1:0-17085 GCA_036873685.1 Agapornis canus
GTTCCCAACTGAAAATCAAAACACAGCTGCACCAGCTACTATGAAGAAGAAAAAAATGACTGCCACTGTTAAACCCAGGACATTATGGTCAAAGACTGTAGTTACCTTCTGACCCATCCATACTATATATCTACTAATACATGTTTATATTTGCCACTTTTATTGCAATATCCTGATATCAACAACCTTTTTTTTTTTTTTTACTACAATTTAAGTTCACTATTGAAAGCTTCTGCTTAATATTTGGGTAGGAAATGTATGCCTCTTTTCTGACTCCTGGCTGGTTCTTTGCCATACATTTAGAGCTTGTTTGAAGACATGTTCATTGCGCATGAAGACTATCTATAACAATGTTGGACAGAAAATCAGCTCAGCTCATGGTGGCTTAAATAAAATCTGTTTCCAAGCAGTTTATTAATTTATTGATGGCACATAATTAACAACAATCAATGAACTGTATATTCCAGATCAGTATCAACAATACAGAAGTTAAACCACAATGCTAGACAATGAAATTGTTTCTTACAATGAAATTGTTTCTTACAATTTCATTGTAAGAAACACCTTTAATTTTCTGAACAGCCTTTTATAACTAATACCCGAGAGTGTGAATCTGACATACTTGCAGTACCTGAGTGCTCTGGATTTGCTTCTGCCTGTATAACCCACCCACTGCTGAGACAGCTCCTATTCCAGAGATGTGGATCCTGCATTGCAACCTGCATCACCAGTGCCCTGATTGCATGTGGCTCCCTGTGGCTCCAGTGGTGAGGAAGCTCTGCCAGCCCTAGGCAGAGCTTGCAATTACAGAAGGGTGACTGACATTCTCGAGGTGCCATGGTCTTTTTGTACTTTGTTTCAAGATCTCTTCCTTGTTTCAAAAAAACTCTCGGGAATCCCTCATTTACTATTTAATCTAACAGGTTGGTTGTCTTCCTCTCTAGGGTTGTCAGTGTTTGGACAAACTTCTGGGCTGTTTGCTGTGTAAGCCATTCGCATGGTTTACACAGCACATTCACAAGGCTTCACATGCTGTCCTGATGCCATTCACAGCTATTGGTAGCTAGGAGAGCATGTGGGCACCATGCATGGGAGCAGTCCCACCTCTCAAATTCTGTCTCCTGCTGCTTCTGTGCCAGATTTCTCTTTCTATCCTGCAAGTGTGGGAAGAGCCCACAAAGTCACTGGGCTGCAGAGTGCAGGCAGGTTTGTTAGAGGGCTCAGAACCTGCTGAAAATAGGCGTGAGGGAAATCCTAACACCATGATCAGGAAATAAGCAGCAGTAAGTATTGTTTTGGGTGCTACAGAATATCTTAGAGCCATACTGAACCACCTTAAAAGGCTCTTCAGTAAATGTTTTGACTTCAAGTCAGTCTTAAGCATCTATGTATATATTCACTGGTTTAAGAACAAAGTAGGCTGCTGGGGATGATGCTGCTTGCATAGGATGGAGAATTCATTACAGCATATTTACACTGTGATAATCAATTTGCATCTGTTTCTCTTTCCTGTAATTTCCATGTTCTTTATGCAATTCAACTACAGAGATTACCAATATTTGAACAAATGGCAGATTTACTGCATCTTGTGAAACAAATCATTCCTTTAAGTCATTGTGCTAACCAGGTATATTTACTCTGGAATGGAATTTGTATTTAGTGCCATTTGTGCTTTGAGAGGTGAGAAAGCGTTTTATTTATTTTATTTTATTATTTTATTTTACTTTAATTTTCTGTCAAACACTGAAACATGGCATACATTGTAAAAAGTAGTTGGATGTAGCTCAAGAATAGAATAATAAATATCTAGCTGGTGTTTTCTTTTGAATAATACTAAAAAAATCCTGAACTTGACTTAGTGCACTTTTTTCTTTAGGAAGCATGGATAGCATGTTTGACAAGGGATTTGGAGATTTGGACTGACAAGAAATCAAATCCAGTTGATTATGCAACTATATGTGTACATTTTGAAATTAAATGCTTGTCTTTTTTGAGGGCAATTTTAGTTTTATTAAAAAAACCCAAACAGATAATAGATAGATGGTCGACTCTACTGACTTTACTAAATTCAAACAGAATATTCGTACATTTACACATCTTTCAGTTTGTGTATTTGGTTTGTTTCAAAAAAACAAAGTTTTTCGGCAGTTACAGAATCACAGCACCTTTAAAACACTGCACCTGACTTTAGAACATCTGTATGTGACTAGTGTCACCTTCCTTATGTCTAAAATTGCTTTTTAAAAATGCATAAAACATTAATTAGGGCTCATCTAATATAATTCTGTTTTGAACTATATAAAATTATAATAGGCTAATGTGACTGAGAGCAATGAAAAGCAAGTAATGTGTCCAACGTTTTCTATATTAGCAGAGTAATGTAAAAGCTTTTAATCTGACTGCATTTTGTAAAGCAAATGCTTATAATTTCAATTTAGTTTTAACAGACATTGCCCTTTAGAAACTTCAACCTACTTGGATTTGTGGAAAGAATATTTACTCCATCTCACTCTGGTCTAAATCGTATTTTAGATCTATCAGAGTAAAACAATGGCATTTCTGTGTTAATGACTGCCAAATAACCTTTGCAATCAGTTACTTTGGTTTGGTATCAGTTAAATTTCAGCAGAAGATTAAATCGTGGTGAGGAAAAAAGACTAAAAGCTTGCATTCTGTATTCCTAATTCCTTTTGATTTCGGAAAAAAAATTTGTATGATTTCTGACACTACCCCCAATCTATAAAGAAATTTTTTACAAATTTTCTTTTAAGATTTCTTTGAAAAAAAAGTGACACCTGAATTTTCATAAAAGGAATAAGCCAATTCTCATTATAGAATAAATTCAAAAAGACATTCTATTATTCTGTCCTTATAAGCTACGAGGATTCATTGTAATACTAATGTCTCAATGAAGTTTTGTCCTGAGCTTTGGGAACATCTTGCTAAATGAAATGATCATTGCCTTCAGAATTTTTACAGAATAAACTATGTCATATTTAACATAGCAGTTTATGTATGAAGCCTATAAAAGTTCAGGCACCTTAAACAAGATGCAAGCTCCGTTGACCTTCCTACTGAATTTCGACTTAATCATGGAGCTAATTTCACTTACGTTTTTAGTCAATGTTTCTTTTTTTTTTTTCTCTAGCATTTTAATTTTTGTCAAACACACCACTGCTACTTTCCACCTTTCCACCCCTCTACACCTCAAAACCTACTCAGAATCCTCATCCAATTCAGAAGACAAATCTGGATCAATAACAAGACTTATGTTCTGATAAAATGGAATGCTGCCTCCTTCAGGACTTTAACACTGGGGGCAAAATATGACATTTCCACAGGCTATATGAATGCCCTATCTACTAGATGAAGAGCAAAGTTCTTTCAACATGGTTGCATTAGCTGAACTAACCCTTAAAGAACCTTGCTTTTGGCCAGAAACTGCCAGAGGTATGACTGTTTTCTTCTTATATGACACATAAAAAGGATGTAGCTTCAGAGCTTTGATGCTATAAAAAGTCTTGGTAAGAGTCATATGTTTAAGTTAGCACTGATGATTGTTTTAGTTCAGAAAGCAAAATACATGCCTGAGTTCACAAGAACGGTTCTCAGGAACTGTTCTGCCATTCTCTTTCCCTTCCTAGAGTCATCCATACCCTTGTTTCACTTCCTAGAATAATTTTTACCTTGACTTATCATACATCTTAGAAGAGTTTCAAAGGTAGAACTTGCCAGTTGTTTTCAATACCAATTTATGAACAATTTATGAAGGTGGAAGAGGGAATTCACTGTCCTACATTAGTTCTAGTTGATAGGTTTCCATTTCCTGTAATACAATCAGTGACCAGCTTTATAACCTCTGCAACAAGAGACTATCTACCCTGGAATTCATGGCCACTATTGATCATTTTGGATGAGAAAGAATTTTGGATGGATAAAAGAAATACGTATTTGTTGTCATTTCTCTTCACAACTGAGGTACAGCTGCACTCTTCATCTCTCTGGAAGCCTTTTTTAACAAAACTAATTAAAAATCATATTTTTTTTATAGGAAATTCTAGTACTTAGTGCCTATGGTCATTTGTCAGAAGTTTAAAAGTGAAAGAAATCTATTTAATACAGTTTTCCAGTTGGTTAGCATTGATAGAACAGAAGTGCTTTGGAAAGCTCAAGATTTTAATTAAGGTGATAACTGTGTTTATTTTTTAAAATGAAATATCTTGTAACTTGGTTGAGTTGCTTGTTTGCAAAGATTAGAAAAATCAATATGCTGCATTTACACTCACAAACCAGAATCAGTGTTGTGAGATAATAAACCTTTAACTCTAGTGGTATTTCCACTGCTATTTGGACCAGCAACATATTCATGCTGCCTGAGGTGTTTTTTTTTTTTGTTCATAATTGCTACAGGTTTTCAACACAGGTTTCTCTTTATATATGCATCAGGTATATGTGACATGAGGAGACTGACCTATGTTTGTGAAAACTTCATTCTTCTTCCCTCCTTCAAGTTTGCTTTGTATTAGTTCTTTATTTGTTAAAATATGAAATTCAAGGTTATCTTCATATTGTGCAATTCCCTAATTTCAAAACCACGATTACAAACTGAAGTTTTAGGACATCTCCAGAGGTATCGCCAGAGGATGACACAAAGCAAACTTTTGTTTTTAGCGACTGTGTGAAGAATGAAATCTAATTTAGGTACTGCATGTGCCTTATGAATATTCCTGATTTTGCTTAGGTCTAGAGATAGCTTGCTCTGAAGAAACATCAGAGACTGAATTTAATAGTGCTTTCTCGTAGTGTGCATTGTCACTTTGTCATTGCTATAAAAGATGAAAAATCTTTCAGAAATAGTTTCTTCTAATTGTTTCTGGTTAATTTGGAACTTTTGGCTTGAACTTTTTGAATACTAAGTAGGTTGGGCTTGGGTTTTTTGTTTTTTTTTTTAGAAGATAATTTAGGTTTTTTTCTGTTTCTATCAAACTCTTGAAAATCCAGCTAAGGCCAGACTCTTACCTTACACAGTCTGCTTGGAATATTCCAGTCTCAAGAAATGCATTTGATTCTTTATTGGGCATAAACGCTGGGTTTGTAGCACTTAACCTCTGTAATAATTATGCAACCTAAGATTACTACAGTAGCAAATATTCTGCTGCATGTATTTTAATTATTGATAAATAGCTGTCTACATTGGGTCCCCTGCAGCTATCAACAATACTTGCTTCACCTAAGCTGCCAACTGTACAGCTTCAAAGCACCAGAATACCAACAGTAGTGATGAGACCACTGCAGTGAATTTCAAAAGCAGAGATTCACAGCAGGAGTCTATTGATAACCCACATCTCAATCCACTCTACCACCCTAGAGGTGACTGTTCAACAAGGACACCCTCCTACACTGCAGATCCACATGAGCACTGGGAGCGTGGATTCACCTTGAATTCTTCTGAACACAGAAGAGTAGTCTGTGAAACTAATATAATAAATCTGCAGAATACTAACAGAAAAAAAAAAAAGAAAAAAAGACCCTGAAATTACATGCAGTTGTTTCCCATGTCCCATGTACAAGTTAGCAGTCTGTTGTTCCATGGCAGTTACATATTATAAACTACTCATAATTTGATATCCATCCTGTGAGTGACGTATATATGTCAGAGTAGAGAATACTGTATTTTCTATATATATATACACATGTGTGTATCTCTTAAAGAAACCTAAGTATTTCTTTTATATATCTGTATGATAAAACGGTACTCCTTCAGTGCTATTCCCATAAATATCATAATCCACGTAAAAGATCCAATATATTTTGTGCATTTTAGTTTGATTTTCTTGTTAGAGAAAAAATATTTAGATAGAAAGTAGAATAATAATTCATAGGGAGTGTCTCTTAAAAATGTGATAACTTAGTAAGGATTTGATTTTACCCCACTTTTACATTTCTTTCAACGTGACGCTTTTATAACCATTTGCGATAAGTTTTCCCAAGGGTGGCTTTCTATAAAATGGAGAATACATAGCTAAAAAGAGACTAACATTCTTAGCTCAAGGAAAAGGAAATCCAGTTCTTAGTTCAGAGCAAAGTATTAGAAGCTACATAGTATTTCATTCTCTCTTGAGAAAAGTTACATCCTTGACATTAAGAAAAGAAAAAAACTCCTGAGGAGAGTCTGATTGAGCACAACAAGAAATTATTCACAATGAGAACCGATCAGCTGTTGGAATAATCTTCACAGGGAAATGGTGGATTCCCCATTGTTGGACACTTTTATGATTCAGCTGGATAGGGTGCTGGGCCATCTTGTCTAGATCATGCTTTTGCCACTAAAGGTTGGACCAGATGACCCTTCAGGTCCCTTCCAACCTTGTATTCTATGGTTTTTTTTGATTATATAAAAAAATTACGAACCCCAGGTAATTCAGTAATGTTTCATATCTGTGCTATGTTGATTAATAATTTGGAGACCTTATAATAATTTAATAATTGAACTTCTAAATTACAACATCTTGAAATTACCAAGAACACCAATTAGACTGTTATGTCAAGTGCTCTAAAGTTTTTGCTATGGTGGTTATCTTGACAGCTGTAAATAATTCTTAATAAGGTGTAAAATAAACTTCTAGCTTTTACTGAATCACAAGTATTTTTTATTAGTTTTGGAAAATTAATAAGAGCCACCATTTTAAGTAGAACTAATGAGAGGGATTTATTTATCTCTTCTGCTATGTGCTAATATGAGTGTATCTGTAGTGTGAATTAGGTTGTGTAATGCTGGTTTTGCCAGAATTAGAATTTCTCAAAGGCTTTGCTTTCTCAAATGGTTACCACTTCCGTTCAGCTATTTCCCCACTCACAGTTTTAGCCTGGATGTTAACACTAATTGCAGAACACTAAATAGTTCATTTTAATCTTTAATAACTTTACATCTTTTCAAGTTGATTCTTGGAGTGTGAAATCACTGTTGCCTTTTCAGTTTGATGTCTTAGCATTTCAGAACAAGAATATGAAATGAAGATTTTTCTATTGTTTTAGAAGATGATTCAGCATGTACTGTAATCAGAAAGCTTAATGCCCTTTCTTGACTTTAAATGCAATTAATGATTGTTATTATAAATTCCCTTTATCGGTGTGTATCAATGCTGACAGTGACTGATCATGACAAACACCAAGAGCTGACAAAGTCCAATGTAGTTTTGTAAGTGTCAGTGTATGACATCAACACGGGGAGTTTGCATCTTTCTGTACTGTCAGAACGGAGACTGGAATTAGAAATGAATGACAAGGTGCTTTTTGTCTTCAATGAAAAAAGGTTTTTGTGTAAAATATATCATTGCAGGAACAGTTTTTCTCTAAGCACTTTTTATCCTGGACTCATTGTGTCCATAATTATAGGGAGAGAGGGGGCAAAAATATTGCACAGTGTTGCTAAGTGATAAGATAGCAGAAATTCTGCATCTTCAGGTAATCACAGAATCATAGAATAGATGATAATGAATGGGAATGGGCTGCCCAAGGAAGTTGTGAGTGTTCCATCCCTGGCAGTGTTTAAAGCCAGGTTGGACAAAGCCTTGGG
The DNA here is from genome assembly GCA_036873685.1 of Agapornis canus. Lineage (NCBI taxonomy): Eukaryota > Metazoa > Chordata > Aves > Psittaciformes > Psittacidae > Agapornis > Agapornis canus. Next base: position 7,577 of record JBAFWW010007922.1, read on the forward strand.
TCGCATGGTTTAGTGTGGGTTGTCCCTGCTTATGGCAGGGGGGTTGAAACTAGATGATCTTAAAGTCTTTTCCAACCCTAACTATTCTATGATTCTGTGATTCTATGATTCTATGATTCATGTTATTTACTGGAGGTGGCTGAGCAAACTGGAGAGTTTTGGAATATCCAGCAAGCTGTATAAATAATTCCCCTGTTGCTGTGGAGATTCAAAATATTAAAAACTATAAACCAAACTGGATTGGAAGAGAATTATCAATTAAAATCATTAGGATTTTCCATTTAAAAATCTGATTTCTCAGATTGGACAATGTGACCAGAGCTATTTCTTAATCAGGCTTCCATTTTAGCATTACTGAAAACGGACCAAGCAAGTAGCTCCAGTCCTTGATACCAGTTCATTCTGCTTCAGCTGAAGTGAGCTGTATTGCACCACAAAAAAAGCACTCACATAATTCAGGTACCTCCACACTTTTCAAATTCTGTCCATTCATATCATACCCCCAGCACCACCGCTGATGAAATTTTGTTCAAGATCTTTATTTCTTAATGTTCTGGGGTTTGTTTCCTTGAGAGAATAATTAGGTAATATAATTTTTTGGGGGAAATATATCATTTCAGCGTAAGCCACAGGAGCTGTGGATATTAGCAAAGCATGGCAACAGCAATACCTATCTGCAACAAAACATCTTCTAGAGCATTACCCAGAGAGCAGACCACTTAAATGAGACACTGAGCAAGTACACCAGCTATACCCTGAGGCACTGCTCACAGAATTTTGGAATGAAAGGAGCTGTTAGGTTTGCTTTGGGCTGTTTTTCCAGAAACTTAAGCACACTGGGTGAACATGAGTCCTGTTAGAAGCTGATACATTCTGCAGCTGAATTTCCTTAAGCCTCATTTAGATTTCTCCCAACAAAACAGAAAAGTATAGCTCTGGAATTTGTCCCAGCATATGTATGTTGTGGAAAGAGAACCACTTTTGCTCAGAGCATGTTTTTCAATAATACAAGCAGCAATGGGATAAATCTCAAGTCTGTTATTATGTCTCTATTTAAAGAGAAAGCTAAGGTAACCAGGATTATAGGCAAAGAGAAATGGAAGGAGAAAATTCCATAGTAAAGAACATAGCAAAAGAGTATGTCATGACAGACGGATATACGTAGGATAGCATCACTACTTTTACTTAACAGTGATTTCCTGCAAAATTATCTGTTGCTGAGAGGCAAGGAAATATCTGTGGAAATTTGAACTAAGTTCTTCAATGTGCACTAACCTACAAGTGAAATATCTTGAGCAGTGAAAATGAAGTAAATCAGACTTTATGTGGTCAATCACAATGTAATGACAAAACATAAAAACATGATTAGAGAGATAGAAAGTCCCCACAAAATTCTGGGCTACAGCCTAAGATTCCCTTCTAGAGGTTTCTGTACCAAAAGGTCCCAGGTTTACTGTCCAGTAAAGCCTAACCTAGTGACAGACAAAAGAATAAACATGTTCATTTTATTTGTAATATTCATTACCCTAGAGAGGTTTTCAGACCCAGGAAAAGTAAAGGCCATGCAGATCACCCCCAGCTGCAATTTGTCATTGTTTGATGTTCTTTGATTAAAAAGGACTGTGGGCAGATGACAGGCAGAGGTCTAGCTTTACCTCTGCCCTACTGAGGAGTTATAGCTACTCTGATAAGCCCTGCCAGACACAGATATACCTGTAATCCCTCTTTCCAAATCCCATGGCAAAACCCTGCAGAGGATTGGAATTGCTGGAAACAGGGGGTTTTGGGGGATCCAACTTGTGCTCACAGTTTCTGCCCTCACCAGCTCTCTCTAGCTGGGGCACAGGCTGACCAACGTCACAGGGCTTGAGCTGCTCCTCCCATTTCCTTTTCCATACCCCTGTGGTCCTCTTAAATGTCACCATTTCCCACCAGGATTAATAGCAAAATCTAAATTAATGCCTACTTCAGAAAGGCAACGTTGCTTTTTAAGGAAACAGTTTGGTTCCATCACTGGTAGTTTAATCAGATAGGTTTATTCTTCTAAAAGAAGTGTTCAGTGGAATATCAGTCTGTCCATTTCTTTTCAGTTTTCAATAAGAAGCAAAGCTTATCAAGAGATGTAATATCATTGGACATAAAACAAAAATAAATAATCAGCTAGTCTTCTAGGAGACACTCTCCCTTGTCTCACTCATGCCTGTGAGGCCCCTCATTTATAAATCCCAAAAGTACAGATTCTGGCTTAGGCAGTTCTGTGATTCCTGAATTTTTATATACGAGGAAAGTGGAGGAAAGTCTGAAAATCATAGAATCATAGATTAGTTAGGGTTGGAAAGGACCTTAAGGTCATCTGGTTCCAACCCCCCTGCCATAAGCAGGGACAGCTCACACTAAACCATGTCACCCAATGCTTCATCCAACCTGGCATAAAGAATGTGGATGGCAAACTAATACTGAGTTAAAAGAGAAGTAAGGATGTTACTGTATGCAAGTAGCCTTGCTAGGTAAAGAGAAAGAAAAACGGTGTTTGGTGCAATTTTAATTTTGGGAGGACACTGAAAAATTCCATTGCTTACAAAACATACACAGTAATTTCCCAGATTCTGTCATTTACGAATGAGGAAATTGGCTGCAATATTTCTTCTTGACTTTATAACTCTGCTAATAAATAATACACTAGCATACCCAATTTCATAACACTTAAATAAAATGAGAAAGATTCAATATTCAGTAAGCTCACTTACAGAAATCGACAGATCTTCCTGTCAGTTTTCTGTCCAGGAACAGTTGTTCTCCACCTCATCTGAAGTTCAAGTTCCCAAAATCAATCGACAACTGAGAAGACCTGTAGGTCCTTTTCATACAAATCAACAAGTCCTGAGCTCTATCCTGCTGTTCCCAGATAGGTAAATTAAATAATAATGGTATTACCCACAAGACCTATAGATTCCCTTCACAAGTCGGATGCCACATGATTTCAGAAGTTCAGCCACTCTGTGTGTATTGTATGAACATTATAGAAGAACAGCTCAAAGAATAGAAGTACAAAGTACATGCTAGGCATTTACATTTATGCAGTATTTCAAGAAGTATTTCAAGTTTAGTTTTCCACCTTAAACCAGGATTAGCATTCACAGCAAAGAAAGTGAGAAGGGCTTGGAAATCCAACCAGCTTTTTCTCCAGCCTTCTAACTGGCTAGAAGACTCTTTTAGGGAGTCTGAGACCACAGCCATATGGACAGTAATGACAGTCTGTTCAGTGTCATCCTCCTTTATTATTCTGAAACACATGCAGCTTTTTATAATTATTATCTGAACATTGCCAGTTAAATCATATACATGCTGCATGAGAGAAAAATCAGTATCCTTTATAGATTATTTGACTCTTCTTTTGAATATTGCAAGGCTCAATACCTAAGTATAACTCCACGGCTACTATTCTTTCCTGACAGTGAAATATGAAAGGGTGTATTTTCCTCCATACAGATGAGAATTTCAAGGGCAGTGAATTTCATGCTTTGCCAGAAAATTGTTGGGATCTGAATACATGCTAAGAAAAATTACCATGCTAGCAAGTGATTAAGAAAGAAAATGTCATGTATCAGCGCAAACAAATGAAGAGCAAATAATAAAGATGGGCAAAAATGCAGCTCAAAGTAGAATTCTAATCCCCTTCTAAATTAAATAATTTTTAAAAATAAATGCCAAAAAAAAGTCATATGTAGTCTGTTCTGGCCTCATGCCCCCTCCCCAAACATAATTGAATTTACTGCCTCAAAGTTACTCCTGACTTACCAAGGTGCAACCAAGATCAGAATGAATCTCTGAGCACCTGCCTCAGGGTGAACTCTCAGCTGCTGAAAGATTAAGAACAGGAGTCACTGCAACACTCTATGCCCTTTGCAGCACATCATTGACTAAAACAGTCATGAACCTATTGTAACTTATGAGTTAGGATGGCTTATGGTAGCTTTGCATTGCCAAAGCTATAGTCAGGAACCACAATGTACATTGGTCAATGTGTCCCTATGTGTGCCATGAAAAGACCAAAGTGGTGCAACACAACAGTCCCCCACCATTTCTGCAAAGGTTAAAAAAAAAAATAAAGGAAAGAAGCAAAGAAAGAAAAGGGAGAGAAACCATGTCAGTATGAGCTTGGGGCATAAGTTAGAGCAAGAAGGTAGCTGTAGGTCCTAACGATGGCATAGAATCATAGAACAGTTAAAGTTGGAAGAGACCTTAAAGCTCATCTACTTCCAACCCCTCTGCCATGTGTAAGGACATCTTCCACTAGACCAGATTGTGCAAAGCCCAGTCCAGCCTGGCCTTGAACACTGACACAGAGGGGGCATCCACAACTTTTCTGGGCAACTTAGGAGAACTGCCATTCCAGGAAGCTCTCATCATGAGCAGAACCTGAGTTACAACAAACCTCTTTTTCCAGAGGCTGTGCCACTGCTCCAGGTCCTCCTGGGTCCTTGAAAATACTGGGAGATGCAGGAACAAGGTTAAGATCTTGGGCTGTATTATTTGGAGCATATTTAGTAGATCAAGGGAAGTGGCTATTCTCCATGTTTGATACCTGTGAGATGATAGCTGCCATACCCCATCCATTTTGGGCACCCAAGTACAAGACAGATGGACCTTGCTTTGAAGTTGGCCCTCCTTTGATCAGATGGTTGGACCAGATGATGTCACTTCCAACACAAATTATTCTATAACAGATGTATTTTCCTGGGTGGATTATTTTCTCCTTACACTGATTCTACATGCTTGAATGCTGCTAATGTCTTTTATAACCTCATCATCACAATCCCGTTCTTCATTTTCCTATAAAAATAGCAGTAGCTACAGCTACATCTCACTGGCTCCTCTTCTTTCTTTTCCTGCTTTTCTCATTTCCCTTACAGCCACTGTTACCCCCTGTCTGGCAGAACAATTTCTAGTAGGTCACTCATGTTTATGTCAAACTGGGAAGGTTTTACACCAAATTGCTGAGATCACGCTGATGAAAAAAATGTTCTCTTAGTCACAAACACTTCCTTGCTCTCATTCTTCTTCCTGGTAGAATGGAAAATAGTCAGTCTGAGTTGTAGTTCTTCTAAATCCTTTTTACAAAGAACAGTTTAAAGGGGACAAAGCACTTAATTTTCAACCTAGCTTTTTATATAAATTAGTGTGAATTAGAGGCAGGAGATTCAGATTAGAGTCTCTGATATATCAAACTACACTGCAGGTTAGAGGTCAGCCTCAAAAGCCGTGGCACCAGTCTGGCTTTCTTGTCAGCCTCTTTAGGCACTGGCTGGCTGCTATAAGGTGTCCCCAGCGTTCTCCCTAGGTTGAAGAAGCCCAATTCTCCCAGCCTGTCTGGAGAGAGGCTCTCTTGCTCTCCTCTGGATTTGCTTGAGAAGGTCCATGTCCTTCTTATGCTGGGGACCCCAGAGCTGAGCACAGTACTGTAATGACAAAACTTGTGCTACCTTGTTGTGTTATCATCTTCCAAACCCAATTATTCTAGAACGTGCTGTCAAAATATCAGTCAACTATCAACTCTACTCCCCACAATTTCTAGAACTAATGCATTTTCTTGTATTTGTTTCAGCAATGAAGAAAACCAGCAATAGCTCCAATTGTTCATTAATTGGTCACCAAATCACACCAGATTCCAGAGCATGAATTGTTAGGTGTCTACTCTTGAGACATGCCAGTCTGTGTATAACACAAACCAATAGGCAAGGTATGCATGACACAGATTCGTTGTATGAGAACTGAGATATGCAGGAAGAGAAGCAGCATTTCATGCTATGTGTGTAGCATTTTTATCACCTACATTTGCATAAAGAGAAAAGGCGTGAGTGCGCTTGTCTGGGTAGACATAGCTGAGCCTTGTTTGGAAAGGACTGTCCTGGAGTTCACCACTGTTGTGTCCTGGAACCTGAACAACTCCAATCATATATACACAGGAGTGTGCTTCACCATGATGTGGGGTTTTTTCTCCTTCATTTAGGTTTCTGCCCTTTGCAGGCACAATAAGAAGTATTTCTTCCTCCTTAATGCTCCCAGTGCAAAACACCAACTGGGTATTCCTGGTTGAAGGGCTCAGATGTTGAAGGGAAAAACCTCCTGAGGTTTACAGGATTACATTTCCACAGCTCTCTCATAGGCCCCTGCATTACAGACACACACACACACACCCGGTATATATAAAATTCAAGTCACACACTGCAAAACACATCCAGCTCAGGAAGAACATTTCCATCTCCCTTTTTTCACAACTTACCCCCAAAAAAAATCTAGAGAGAAAATATCCTTTTATTTAAGTGTTTATTTGGTCTTGGCTGTCAATTACTTGTTCCCAACTGGTTGAATACTTTCCTAGAGATGATTGCTTAAGCACTTAACAGCTTTCCTAATTCAGTAAATATAGGAGGGTATAAATATATCACAGAGCACCAAAAAGGTCAAAAGGTCCCTGGATCAATTCTCCTGTCTTTTACTGTTAGGAACTGGAATTTCCGTTCTACAGGGGAATTCTCATTATTGAAACAATTTTTAATACTAAAGATGTAAACATAAAATTTTGTGCAGAATGGAAATCATCTTCACTATACAGGGAGACAAGGGGAACTGAAAGAGGCCAGGCAAGAAAGGAACCAGAAAACAAATCAGCCAGACTGGGATTTGCTTATTTACCTACATAACTGCAGCTAGCTTAAAACACCCCCAAGGACACTGGAAAGGCATAGAGCTGCTAACAGATCCCAGACAGCCTGCTTACCTTCCAGGCTGCTGTCTAGCAAGAACCCTGTTAGGCAAACCTGAATTTCATCTGTGCTGGATCAAAAGCGCCAATAGAATTCACAGTTCAATTTAGTCAAATGACCATTTTCCAATCTGGATGGAAAAATTTCTATCCAGGGCTTAATAACTGCTTGGGACTGGTAGTCTACAGCTCATGGAATACGAATGCCATACCTACATCATTTGTAAAAATCTTTTGGAAACAAGTGGCTTTGCCTTTTCTTACTAGCATGTAATTTCTGAGATTCCAGTTTCATTAAGTCAGAACAGATACATATAAGGGGAAGTGTGAGCTGCTCTGAACTTGACTTTTTAAACGACTTTTTACTCAATTTTCTTTCCAATATTCAAGCAATGAACTTATTTAAATTGAGTAGCTTATTACACTGTCTAGGACAGAAATAACATTAAGATGATATAAAGGTGAAAAGTAAGACGATAATCCACCCTAAGTAAGCTACTGTGAGTCATTCAAACTAGGTGATGTTCTACTTTTTTAACTAATTCAAAAAATATTACTTTTACAGCACTAAGTTTTCACTGCAAGTAAAAAGCATAGTACACTAAAACAGGATTGTCTTTAATAATCAGAGCTAGGGCTAAATCTGCAGTCCTCACAGAGGCAGAACACTCAGCTTTTATACTGAAGAAGCAATGTCTCCCTGTGAAAACAAGCATACCTATTCGGCTGGAACTGGTTTTTTTAAATCAGATATTGTAAATAGCATGCGAAGAAGGCTTAAAGAATCGGGAGGAGCCCAGGATTAACAGAAATCATTTCAAGACACTTTTCAAAATGATGTTTTGGGGAATAAATGGCAATTGGGGAAAAATAATATTTGAATAGGCCTATAAAGAGATTTCTATTTCCTCCTGAAAAGCGAGTGATGAATTCATAGCTTTTCAGCTTTTCAAAACAAAAAGCCAGGGTATAGCTTCCACTTTCCTATTAACAAATATTTATGTTGGCACACAGTCATGGGCTCAGAAAGGACTGTCAATTTGGAAGATGTTATTTTTAAGACATTTATTCATTTTCACCTTCCAGAGTTGCAACTGAAAATTAAATTCCCAGTTTCATTCTCCATAGACAAGTGTGTTCCTGAAAAAATGGAGACTTGTCACAGTATGTATTTAAAAATGGTAAAGTGAGAAAGATCTAGATTGTTCCTCTAAGGATTTGGCCATCACACAAGTCAGGCATGAACTCTTTGTTTCAAATCATGTGGAGTTCAACAGACAAGTAATTGAGATCCAAATGAGGAAGTTGCTTTTCTCGAGTGGATTCACAGGTCTCAAATTTGTTCTTACGTTACCTTAAAAAAACTGCATGAAAAAGAAGGATGTGAAAACAGTAGCTGAAACGTACAGTGGGTATTTTCTGATCTCTAATCACATTTCAGTGCCTGATGTAGGGAGCCATGGATATCTAAATGCATTCATCACTGTAAATTCCCATACTGGAAGACACCAGTTACCCATGTGGATCAATAGTCTAGACCTCTTACCTGCTTGACAGAAAGGTAAAACAAAAAGGAGGAATGAGACCTCTTCCTCTAAAAAGAAATAGCTCTTTCTATGTAATACAAGTTTCTAAGTACTGTTCAAACCACTGAACAGGAGCTGAAACAATGGCTAGGAGGGATAACTCCAGTATTAAGTTTTATTATTGTAACTTTTGTCTTACTATCTATAAATAACCTTTTGGCATATTTATTCTTCCCCAATTCTGTAGTCTCAATATGTAATGGAACATTTATTTCCACTTGTAACAGCCAAATCAGCTACACGTTATTATCTCTAGATTGCAGGTCTGAGCTGCATTCTCTATTTGGTTGAAATGCTTAGACTGAAAGAATGATAGTAATGAAATGAATTAGTGCTATTTTAATGTGAACATCGCTACCTGATTAGCTAGTAGGTAGCATTTGTTGTCCATTAATTTGTCAATGGAGATTTTAGCATTCCTAGTTCAGGACTATGATCTGGCAAATGCATGATTTATACGATCTCACAAAGAGCTGCTTTGATCTTTGTTGCAGGCAAGACATTGCTCAACTGGTTGTCTGCTGATTCTAGACAATAGTTCTAAAACTGGAAATAGGAAAACAAGCATGGTACAAAGGCCATTTCACCACTGTCTCCTGCATTCCTCCCTCTCTCAATCTTTTTATCCCTATGAGTTTCTTCTTTTGGCCTAGGCATTCTAGCCTTGGTTAGTACACTTAACTGTGTTTGTAATTCTCTACACATTAAATATTATTGTTTTTTCATCCAGAGCTATATCTTCCTCATGTTCACTTTTATTTTCATAGTTATTTCCTTAATACTTGACTAATAGTCCCATGGAAATACAATTTCAAATTTTGTTTTATTTGACAGGAGTGGCTAAGGACTTTGGGCTCATCTAGTTTGGAGAAAAGGAGGCTGAGGGGTGATCTCTTTGCTCTGTTCAGCTTCCTGAGGATGGGATGTTGAGAGGTAGGTGCTGATCTCTTCTCCCTGCTATACAGTGATAGGATGGTTCAAAACTGGGCCAGGGGAGGTTTAGACTGGATCTTAGGAAGCATTTCTTTACCAAAAGAGTGGTCAAACGCTGGAACAGGCTACTTAGAGAGGCAGTCAATGCCCCAAGCCTGGAGTATTGTGTTCAGTTCTGGTGTCCTCAACATAAAAAGGACATGGAGCTGTTGGAACAAGTCCAG
>JBAFWW010007923.1:0-10917 GCA_036873685.1 Agapornis canus
GGTAATGGGTTCAAACTTAAACAGGAGAGGTTTAGATTGGATCTAAGGAAGAAATCTTTTCCTGTTAGGGTGGTGAGATACAGGAATGGATTGTCTAAGGAAGTTGTGAATGCTTCATCCCTGGCAGTGTTTAAGTTCAGGTTGGACAAAGCCTTGGGTGGCACGATTTAGTGTGAGGTGTCCCTGCTTATGGCAGGGGGGGTGGAACCAGATGACCTTAAGGTCCTTTCCAACCCTAACTATTCTATGATTCTATGGTAAGATTCTAACTGAGACATTTTGCTTCCATACTTCCTCATACAGAAGTGGTTCCCTGAGAGGTGTACCAGTATATACTGAGGCTCACTGGGTCCAGTGAATATATGGAGGACAGGGGGAAGACAAAACTATATCAGATATTTGCTATTTCCCTTTCATCATAGTGGCACACAAGTTCTTCCTGTGTACTTTTCCAGAATTCAGCATAACCAGAGTAGCCATTTAGCTACCTCTGAAAACCAGCAGGTTCCAAGTTCTTCTCCTTCACCCAAGTGTGAGGGATCTAGAGGAAAATCCCTTCAGCCTAAGTAGGTTGTGCAATGCAAAAACTGAATGCAGATGGAGTCCAGCAGCACAGTGTAGCTCCTTGAGCTGAAAGGTGTACAGACTTTCCCTTGCATAAAATTAAAAATATGCATTGTCTAGTTAAGCAAGATATGGAAACTTATAATCCATTGTTGGACAACTACTGTTAAGTATATATTTTCCTCTCTTGTTTCCCCTTAAATATTCAGCTAGACAATTGCCTGATTTGTATTAACCTGTCACAGGGCAGCTGTTCTCAGTGTATTATCTTACTGCTGATACCTTTGAGGAAACTGAACATTCTTAGAGAGTATGTGCATGATGTCTGTCTTCTCTACTAAGTCTGTTTTGTTCCGTTATAGATGAATCTCTGTTCTTTTTCCAGATACATACCATTTATTTCCTTTCTAAGAACCCAGACCTGATTAGTATAAGTGACAGAAGGGATGGTGGTGCCAGCCTTCTTTTGCTCTTCATTTCACAGGGATTATGTAGACCCCAGGGTGACTGTACTGTTGTATTACATGTCTCTGAAGCCAAAAAATGTGTTTCTATAGGCACTGCCAGTGCTCTGCCTGTTTTCCTGTCACCTATCACTGGTTGGTATCTATACTTCTACAGTATCTGGCTATCACAGTGAAGATGTAGCCCTGCTTCCTGGTATGGAGGGAGAGTCAGTCATAGATAGCTTCTCTTAGGCTACCTTTTACTTTGTGTCTACATTTTAGGGCACACCTTTAGTAAGAGCCCTCAGGCATGCCTGTTTGGCTCTTCCCCTTTGCCATTACACCTGAGCACCTGATTGATGTAAGTAGCATGTTAACAGATGGCAGATATTCTTTTTCTGTCAAACAGATAACCTGAAAAAATTGTCAGCTTCTATGAAAAAGGGCTGGCAGACACATTCCTTAGCTATAATTTATCAAAGAGTATCTCAGTTTTGTTTACACCAGGTACTCACATGGACCCCGTGTTGTGTTCTGCACATTCACTATGCTATTCCAAAGAAAAGTGACAAGATGACAGTTTCTTGGGCTTTCTTATTTTTCTTTGAAGAAAAGGATAATCACCATTTATCTAAAGAAAGTCTGGGAGCCAGTGACGTGTCCACTGAATGTGTAAACAGCTGCCCAGATAGCCTGCTTTTCCCTTACTCTGATGTAAAGTAGTCTGAGTATGATAGGGGAAAAGAACTGAGAAGCATAAGAAAAGTCAATACAGATTTTGCTTTGAATGTGGTATTTGTTCTATTGTACTTGGTTGGACATTGTACACTGGAGAAATGCTCAGAAGATAAGTAGAAAGAACTTGATTAATTATGATTTTTCAGACAGACAAGTAAATCCTGCTTTAGATAAAAAGAAAACCTAATTGGCAAAATTCACTGAAAGTGGAGCTGTATTAATGAAATTTCTTATGTACTTTTTTTTTTTTTTTTTTTTTTTTTTAAGAGGTTTCAGTATTTCACTCACAGATGCATAGATTTCAATAGTGTTCTTTTGATTTTTGTTAGTTTAGATAAATTTGCCTGGAAAATACAGTAAATAAAGCATTTTGCTTGAAGTATTTGCACAGGGAGTTCCATTAAATGTGTACAGCCAGAGGGCAAAATTAATCTGAAATTAATAATGTAGAGCACTGCAAGAGGACTAGCAAGTGTGCTACAAAAATGGGATCTAAAAATCTCACCCAACTAAATTTTTAACATTGTACTCAGAGGAGTGAGCAAGCATTATATATTCAAGAAATGTTTGCTTAGTCTGCCGCAAGAAGTGTAGACAGCTAAAAGATGTCAACAGGGAATATTATCATAACACTAAGAATAATATGTTATCTAGTGCTTAACACTGAACACCATGTAAACAATTAATCACAGAATAGAAACTATTGAAAACAGGCAGTAGAATGAAACCGGTATTCACAGCCTTGTACTAATCAGGGAAGTTTATTTATTGCTTCTAATGGATAAATTTTTTCAACCTTTTGTGACATGATGCACCAGCATCTAAAACACTTGCATCACTGTGATGTTTCTGAGATCCTGTTTCTGGAGGGAGAGTGAATACAAATGTTTATTTTTCTGCAGTGGGATGAACCTTGTAAAAAGACAAGACCAATGAGAAATATGATTTCTAAACCTCAGAGTGCAGTGCTGTTCATACTATATGGTCTCATGTACACACATGGATAAAGTAGCCATGATGCAAAGGCATCTGTTTTGCTAGACAGGTTTATCACTATCTACTAAACTCAGTTGCTGAGTGGCATGCACTGAAGTTTCAGGTATTTCATAAGATGCTAAGGCTGTATTGGTTTAGTTATGGTGCAAGAAGTAGTAGTGGGGAGTTTCAGTGTCCCAGTGTTGTGAAAACATGTGCATGAAACAGGTTTCACAGTATTTAATCTTATAAACCTTGTAAGACTAACATACCTATACTTTGCAAGTTAGGGAAGAATGGTCTTTGATGGGAAAGGACAGTATTTTGTTACAGGACGTTGGTCTTGAATAAGTGGAGGGAGACTCTGGCCTGAGATCTCACAGGAGGTGGCCAGCTGGTGTCTCTGAGGCTAAAGAACTACAAGCAATACAGGCAAAGCCCTCTCCTGGGCTGGGCTATGCACCATCAGCAGGGCCGTGCCCTACAGGGGCTGACAGGTCACTGGCACCTGCGCTTGTGAGATGCAGTAGTATGTTATTGGAGCTTGTCAGAGCTGGTTACCAGTTATCAGTCCTGGTTTTCACCCTATGCACAAGCTGTCAGCCTTCTAAAAAGTGGCCTCTTTCTCCATCCATGTAAATGAAGCATTTCATTACCTTATTTAATGAAAGCAGGAGTTGTTGCCATGAATGACTCAAAAGTGGCCTGTTTTGCTTGCAAAGAATTTTCCTCTAACTTTCTAAGACCAAAGTAGGTTTCAGACTGAGAAGAATGTCTGAGTGTTCTCTGAAAGTTCCACCTGAAGAGAAAATTATTAAAAGCTTTGTTATTGAAACTTTCTCTTGCTACTGGTGCTAAATGGTTTAACAATAAGGTGTTATCTTTTTGCTCTCAGCAAAAGTTTTTTCCGTTTGAAATGCTGTCTCATCACAAAAGTTAGTATGTAGACTTGTTGATCTCATTCACATTTGGAACTCAAGGGAAAGTTGAATGTATCTTCATTTTGCTTAAGAGGTTCTCAAAGGCATGAAAGATTGATCTCTTATTAACATTTGCCTACAGCTATTTCTAAAATGCATTAGTTGGTTTCTGGGAAATTTGATCATTCCTTTAGGATTAATTAGTGTTCTTAGCTTTGTGGGGTTTATGCAGGACTAGGTCTTTATCAAAAGAAACACTATTTCAACAGCAGAGCATTAAAGATGCAAGTTCAGAGCAAGGCAGCTTGACCTTTACAGCTTCCCAGCTCTTGTAGAACTTCTGTAAGGCTCATTTTCATAAGTTACAAAGTGACTATTGTACCATAAAGAACAGCAGAAAATGTGTTAATATTTCTGGTAGTTAAACTGGTTTCTCATATTAAAAAGATTGTCTTAGAAAGGCACTGAAGTTCATTAAAATAATTGAATATCACGGGACAGTCTGGCTAATCTGCAGGGCCTTTTTGTGCCTATTCTATTTCTGTGTTCTGTAGCCAGGCATGTCTATCACTGACTTCCCTGCCAAAGACAAGGTGCTGTGTTTTAATGCATTTCTGTTGAGACCTCACCTTTCAGATCTCTCTAGGATTACAAGCTGCTGCTTTAGAGAAGTCACTGAAGTTTCTAACCCAATTTGTGCTGTAAATTTCTTCTTATGGTGTTAAAGTCATTATAAATCGCTGTCTGTAGCATTTGTATTATGTTTGATAGGACAATTTCACTAATGCTGCTGCTGCTCCAGAATAGGTATCATCAGCAAAGCCTGCAGGGAAAGCAGGGATGGAGCATTACTGGCTGTGCTGTGATGCCCTTCATAGACACTAGACTCTCTCTGATAAGTGTGAATTCAAGACCTATAATAATGGACTTAAGCGCTACCACTAAGCGGATGAATATCATCGCTGTCTACATAGGGATGTGACATGAAGTTTGAAACTAAGGGAGGAACTGAGGAAGCTTGTGAATTAAAACTGAGAACTCACAAAATAAGTGTGAAAGATGGGGTGTGCTTATAATAGGGTATACACAAACAAATGTCAATATTTAAACAGGAATAATTAATTGCACAACTACAATTACTGCAACAATCTGAAGATGCTGATGGTTCACAAACTGAATGTTGAGTCAGCAATGTCATGTCGTGAACAAAAATGCAAGCATTCCAGTGGGGATGTCATAAGCAAGACAAGAATCTGCAAAACAAGATAAGGCTTTACTTCTGCCTTACTTCACACTGCCGAGGCCTCGGCCATACTACAGTGTCCAGCTGTGGGCATACATGTTAAGAAAGATGTGGGATAGTTTTCCGAGATCCTAATAGACAGCAGCAAGAACTATTAAGGGTATCAAAAACATGGACTATGACGATAAAGCTGAGGACTAGGGCTTTAGCTAAAGATGGGAGTAATGAAGAGAGACATTATTTAATTTTTCAGCTCTCTATGAGATAGCTGCAAAATCTCTGCTTACTTTTCAGATAAAACTCAACAGGTTTAGCAGGCGAGATGTGGGATTAGACGGCAGGAAAGCCTGCTAATGAACTAGAGTGATTAAATGCTGGAACAGACCAAGGGATTTGGGGGATGTTACGGAGTTGCAGCTGGTTGTCTTCGAGCCAGTAGGACCGATCATCAAAAATTCAGGGGTAGCTGAACCTTAGTGGAAAAGATGGATTTGGGTTTTCTAAGTCACTAGAACTGCACAAGGGTGGATTAATTCAACTTTCCCATTGATAGCTGCCAAGAGAGATCTCTTGGTCACCCACAGAACACTTTATCAGGATTTCTGTAGTTAGCCTCTGACCTGGGTTTTGCATTAAAAAACATGGACTTCACCTGACATGCAGCCAATCCTGAGTAGCAAGACAGGCTTTACAGCTTTCTCCCACATCTGCTAATTTATTTCCTGTGCTCTTCCAGGATCTGTGGTGTGAAGTTAATTTTATTGTTGGCACTGTATAGGCTCTGTAGCAGACCAAACTTTTGTTCTGAGTTTGCACAGCGTCTAGTACAATGGAGCTTCACAGTAACACAACAAGGAACAACAGTAATAGTGGCATGGAGGGAGTTCCATCACTAAGGAGTATTTTTCTTTAGCTTCTGGCTCTGTACATGTTACATACAATGACAGCAGAGAGAAAGAGCAATCTGTAAGCAAGCCTATTAAACTGACAGCTTCTTACTGCTATTCACTGCAGGGCAGTCACATGCCAGATATTAATATGAGTGCTATGAATATACCAAAATGAACAATAACATCTATATGATACCAACAGCAAAGGCAGTAAACAAAACAAAATGAAGTAGAATGCACCAAGGGTGGTAGTTCTTTTGTGTTTGTTCCCCTTAAGGTATAAATAATTTCTTAGATGATTGACACATAAGATTGAATTAATCTGAAAAGCTTGCTAATTTGAATCTTTGACAACTGTTGGCCATATAAAAGCCTGGGGGAAGTTACATAACTGTCATCCAGAGTTGTGCATTCAATTATGTGTCAAACAAGTTGAGCAAAGTTATATTTCTTAATGCTTCTGTATAGGACTTCGTAATTCTACAAGAAGATAACAAGCCTGTTACTCCTCTCATAGTTTGGAAACATAGATGTTTACCTTTAAAAACAGCAACCTAACTACCCAAAGAACGACAGCCACAATTAATTTTCTTACAGTTCATTTTTAAACAGTCCTGTTTTTTTTTTTCCCCCTACTCCCTTTTATTTAATTTTTAATACCAGCTTGATTCAATTTCTATATGCATCTGTTTCTTAATTTCAGTTCATTTGAACTTCCTCCCCTGATGTAGGTAACTCATCTATGTAGATAATAGGCATTTAAGACTGAATTCTTTTAATGAGTGTTTGGTTTCTCTTTGATAGAACATCAGGACTTCAGTGTCCATGTAACTCATGTCTCCTTAGTCTCTACCTCAGTGACACAGGAATTGTAGGCTCTAAGACATCAAAACCACATCCAGCCAAGTCTAGAGTTTCAGAAATCCATCACCCCTTCAGCTGCTCCCTCTGGTACCTCAAGACATTCTTTTGCTCTTTTTGGTTGTTAGATTACTCAGTTCAGCATTAACCCTTTAATTGAAAAAAAATAGCAGATTTGACACATCACACTTGCTTTACACATGTATTCTTCACAAAGTATGCTACAATCTTCTAAGAAGATAGGGTGACATGGGACCCCCTGGATCAATCCTGGGACCCCTGGAGATAGTGGAGAGCCACTGAGCATGGCTGGGAGAGCAGGCTTGTGGAACAGCAAAGTTTGGCAAACAGTTGAGTTATAGCAGGAAGCCAAGAGCCTTATCTCCTACATAAACACTCCAGGACTACTGGGAGAGGTGGTTAACATATAGGCAGACCTTCTTGTGGCTGAAGGGGTCTGGTGACAGAGTGTGCTGCTACTTAGAAAGATTCTGAGTTGATTAAAAGCAAAGAGACACAGTGCTTCGAGCTCTCTCCATTTTAAAGGAAACACTTCAGGCTTTATTAAGACTAAATGAGGCTTTTTTGCATTTAAAAGTCTTTCAGTCTTTTTGGTAGAGTATCCTCTGGAGGCAGTCTAGATATATCTACCTCAGAACACTGGCTAGCTTTTACTCTTTCTTTCTGTCAACTCTCACTCTAATAATGATATCCAAGCAGATGTTTGTTCAGATGTGTCACAGAGTCCTCTGTGGTTTTCGCCACAGGTAAAGTCCTTTGTAATTTTATTGCCTGTGTGAATTTCCCCGCTATGATATGCTAGCACTCTGTAAGCCATCTTCTGTCTCCTCCTGTCTGTCTCTATAGGAGATGAACTGTTGGGTTTTGGTGTGGGTCTCTGTAGTCCTTAATCTCTTTATGTCTTGATCAAGCCTTCATAACTGATATACATTCTCATTGCTTCTAGATATACCATATCCATATCCATATATATACCATGGGTTTGTTAAAAACCTCATATTGTCCACATATGTTGTGTCTTACATGTAAAAATATGTAGCAGAACTCCTTCCACACTGCAAACACTATGGGTAGTTGAGAGCATAATGAGGTGTCACAGATACTTCCCCTTAGACAACATACATACAGATATGTTTTGCATCAATAGAAAGTCCTAAATCCAGGATTACACTAAGCAACAGATTGCTAATATTTATTATAGCTGCTTTCACTGGTTTAAGTGGTTTGGAAAGGAGATTAAATGCTGATAATACTAGAGTGTGGCTGAAGATTGAGAATTAGCATATTTAAATCTGGATGTTGGTTTGGGCATTGTTTGTTTTATTTTCAGGAATTATTTACATTTACAAGATGAACACTGGATTAATCTTCTGGTGGGAAAGACTACTGTTTCAAGTAAGCAAAAAATAGAGAAGAAAAATATCTTCAAGCTAGCTCATCAAGTTTTAGTGGAACAGTTTAATGTTTCTTGAATCTAACAACTTTATATTGTATATGCAGCGTTCCTGAAGAGCAAAGACAGGCAATTTAGTAAATCTATTGTCTGCAAAATACAACTTGTGTGACTAACACAAGCAATTTTCTTTAATATAAGAATGAATTTATTTCTATATAAAGTCCATTCTCAAACTGTCATTTTTAAAACTTTGGAGTTATTTATATAAAAATACAGAAAGACTTTTATTTAAACTTCATCTCTTTTCTCATTATCTTGTGTCTACTCTGCTATAACTAAAATACAAATGAAATAAGTTTTAAGTGCAGGGATTAATTTTAATAGCAGTTGAGTTTAAAAAGTAGTGGAAAGAAACTGAGTTGTATGTCAAATCTTTTAGATCTCAAGTTAATAATATTGAAAATCCTGTAGGCCACTTTTACTTTCATAAAATTACCATGCAAAAACATCATCAGGCAAAATGCAATATGCATAATTGAAGCAAGTTAAATGATATGAAGAATGTTTTGAACAAATAGCTGTGAGGGACATGTACTTATACATAACCGTAAGTCTACTTAATTAGACTTAATTACAGTTCTACAGAAGTCAACACAGAATCTGTGAGATGTGAAAGGAGACATTTTACATATTGCTGTAGGGATCATAGTATTTATGCAAGACATTGACATGGCTTTACTCTGAAGGGCTAATTGAAACAATTGGTTTTGACTACACTAGCAATATGGAAACAGAGCAACTAAAACAATGGCAAGTGCTGCAGGACTGCTCAGTAGTCAGAGCCATCATCTGTTCTGATTTGCACATGTCATATCAAAAATATTCTAATGCTTTGCTCCAAACTTCTTACTCAAAGAAACACACATACACTGAAACCCAAATTTCATCAGAAACCACAAGTAAAACATTGCACAATCCTGACAACATGCCTGGAAAAAGAACAATGATAAACTATTGTTACCCTGAGTCACCTAGCTTGGAGAGAGTTAGAGTTTGACATTGATAACACTTATGTTGATGTAAATCAAGAGACTTTGTGACAGTGGTGTTACTCCAGTGAAGTAGTCCTGGTCCAATACCAAAATTAGGTCTACAGTTTATCGAAACCACTAAAGGCAGGGCAGGATACTGGAGTTAAAAGAACATTCTGTAAAGTTAACCATGAAATATAAATATTTCTCTCCATGCTGTGTTTTCCCAAATGTAATAGTTGCTCAATACAATCATTTTCTAAAGACAGTAGCAAGGCTTGCAACACTCTTCCACAGTACTATTCTATCCAGGTCAGAATGTTGCAGTCAGAGTGGGTGGAGAACTGACTGAATGGACAGAAGGCTCAGGGAAAGTCCTCTACTCAGAGACCCAAGTGCACCACAGGGGTACCTACTGAACCTGTCCTTTTCAGCATCTTTGTCAATGGGCTGGAGGAGGTGATAGAGTATAGGCTCATCAAGTTTCCAAATGAGAAGCACAAAGGCACCTGAGAATAAGAAATGTAAAGTCCTGTGGCTGGGAAGGAAGAACCTGGGTGTCCTGTCAGGAGCAAGCTGGGCATGAACCTGCAGTGTGCGCTGGCAGCAAAGACAGCCGACAGCATCCTGAGCTGCACAAACCATGGCAGAGTTAGCAGACTGAAAGAAGAGAGAGCAAATCTGGATGCTCTGTCAGTTTTTGGGCTGTCAATACAGAAAAGACACTGGTAAACAAAAGCAATTCAGCAGAGGGTCACTGAGATGCTTGGGGGGCTGGAGCATTTGTCCAGTAAGGTGAGGCTAAGGAAATGGGGCTTGCTGTCTAGAGTTGTGAAAGTTTTCAAGGCACCTAACAGCAGCCTGCTGGAACTCAGGAAGATGTTATGAAGACAGAGCCTCTTTCACAATGGTGCATAGTGGAAGGACAAGAGGCAATGGGCATAAGTTGGAACAAGAGAGTTTCAGCCTGGCTAAAAGAAATCATGAAGGTTGCCCAGGGACATTGTGCAGTCTCCATCCATCCTTGAAAGTTTCTGTGATGCAACTAGAAAAATCTCTGAGCAACCTGGTCTGCTCTCTTTGAGCAGGAGCTTGGACTAAATCCCTTCTGAGGTCCCTTCCAAACTCAGTTATTTTGTAGTTTTGTGATTTCATGATCATTCTCAAAATCACTTGGTTTTCCATAGTTCTCACTTTCAGGGAATTAATGCAGAGGATAACAGTGGAGCACATAAAAACTGTAAGCAAAATTTTGAGAAAACTTTCCTGAGAAGCAACCAGACTTTCTGAATGCTTATTTTTGTGGTGATTTTTGTTTGGTGTTTGTGGTGTTTATCCCCCCACACCCTTTTTTTTTAATCATTGCCAAATTTGGTGAGGCAGAAGACAGAGATCATAGAATCATACAATGACATAATCAGATAATGTCCTAGGAAAGCCATGCAGAGATGCAGAAGGAAACAGTGCTGGCTCTGTAACTGTAAAATCACTCTACTTTTCCCTTATTCTGTTTACGCCACTCTTCATGTCCCTGCACAGGAACCTTCTTCATGGGAAGAGTTATGAGGCATGAATCTGAGGAAAGGATAGGATTAGGGGGATCCTGATTTACTTAGACAAACAATACTTTACACTGCATACTGCTGACTAATGCAGCAGTTAAGGGGCCAGAAGACGAACAGGAACACTATAGTTCCTGTTCTCAGGAAGGATGACATTTACCACTCCACCACCACCATCCCTACCCGCGAATACCCTTCATCCCACACTCAACCCGCTTTCTTTTCTCTCTCCGCTTTTCGCCCGCTCCGTGCTATTGGTGCTGCGATTAG
>JBAFWW010007924.1:6965-21547 GCA_036873685.1 Agapornis canus
TGAAAAGCGATGCCTTGATGGTTTGTGTTCCTCCCCCTCCTCTGGCTGAGCCCGCAGCGCTGCGCTGCGGACGGGAGCGGTACACGGCGCTCGGTACACGGCGCTCGCTGCGTTGGCAGGGAGATGCTGTAGGAGGGTTCCCCGACCCTGGAGCCTCTGCAGTGATGCAGCCCCTGCAGTGATGCAGCCCATTGACGTACGTTCTCCTGCATCAAAGTGACGGTGGCCGGGCTGCCTGGCTGAGCCTGGCTTAGTTTTTGGGGTGGTTTAATATTGAAGCACAAAGCTGCGCAGTAACCACATGTGGCTCTGTGCTTTGAAGTGGTGCTGGCTGAGTGCCTGAAAAACATTCTCCAGTGGTGGTGGAAAACGATCCCATTACGTTTTACAAATAGCTTTGTTTTACTTCACCCCTTTCTTTCAGAAGCTTGACAATAGTGCTCTGGAGGCTGGAGCTTATGTTGCTTGCAGAGGCTGACCTGTAGCTGACTGCAAACAGACCTTGCATTAGATGTTGGAGAAATAAAGCTTGCCATTTAGGTGGCTGGATTTGTGGCTGGTTTTCCACATTGTACAATACGTGTTCCTAACCTCGTTCAGTGTCCAGCTCTTGACAAGCTAAGAGTTGAATGAGTAGTAGGCTGGAGTTTTAAGCTTGGTGCTTCAGTCTAGAGGTTTTTAAGCAGCTTGAGTGCATTCGTAGAATAGGATTGGAAAGGACCTTAAGATCAGTATTGCTGCTAACCTGAATGCAGCAGGGTTTAAGATGAAAAATACAATAAAATGGGTTGGGTTGTATTTTCAGAATTAACATGTAGCTCCTGAGCAAGAAGTACTGGACTAACCATGGTTGGAATGGGCAAGGAGGAGGGGAAATAGGATGAGCTGTAGGAACTGACAGTGTGCAGCACTAATAGCATGTGTATGTAATCTGTATCTTTTAAACGCACTGGTGATGTGTTCCTCATAACTTCAGCTGCTAAATGAAGATGTTAATTAGCCAGGGATTAACAACTGTGCTTTATATGTTGCAATGCCAGGTATACACACCTCAGGTGAGCCTCCTCTGTGATTTTTATCCAGGCTTTGTCACTAAAGGGCAGCATTTCAGTGATGGAAGCAGCCTTCTGTAGCAGCAGAGCTGGGCAGAATGGAAATATTTTGTCCTTTTCCTAGCAAATGCAATTAGTATTAAATTGCAGGAATAAAAATCGGGATTCAAGGGCACACAGCTGGAAGGGACTTGGCTTCTGAGTCATTTTGAAGGTAAAATGTTAGGTGGTTTTTTTTTAAGCATAAAGGTCAATAGAAATCTTGCCATTAAACTTTTGATATCGGGGGTCATTGTTTTCTTCATTTCAGAAGTCCCTAAATAATACCACCAAAATCAGTTTCTTCTTTCAATGGGAGATACAACTGATGGATGTAAGGGCATGCTCTGCTTTGGTTGTTGTAAGTTAGGTCTGGGCATGGACTCGGATTTATTATTTCATGCAGGGAGTGCAGCAGGGTGCTGAAAGGGTTTCTGCAGCCAAAAGCCCAGCCACAGAGAACTTAATGTCAGCATGGTTGGAACTAGAGGATCTTCAGGTCCTTTCCAACCCAAACTATTCTATGATTCTGTATTGGTGTAATTTGCTTAGAAAACTGGTAGAATTCCACTCATCCCTCTGTAAGGGAGCTTATCATGGGATATGAATTTCCTGTTGCCTGTCCCCTATTCCTGAATGCAATAAGATGGGCAGCCAGAAAATCACGTTGGTTCCTGTATCGCTGCCTGTCATTTGTTCCAGTTTGGGTTAATGTGCCCCTGCACAGAGGTTATGGTTTTCCAGTTTTCCTCTTGCTGTCAACTCTGTTTTGATATTTAGAGCTGAATCTTATAAACAGGTCCTTTTGAAATATATGAGCATAATATAAAGTATATGAACCCATGTAAATGTGCTGAGGTATGTGCAGGGTGGGGTGCTGATAAGCAGATGTTTGTGATACCTTTTTAACCTTAAATTCAGCACAGCCCCATCCAGAGTCTCAAAAGCACACAAGGCAGCTGAGTGAATTATTGTGCTCACTGTTGTAGCTCTAAGCTGGGTTTGTTCTTTCTCCCTTTTATCATAGAATGATTTGTGTTGGAAAGGATTATCCAGTTCCAACGCCCTGGTGTGGGCAGAGACACCTGCCACTAGACCAGGTTGCTCCAACCTGGCCTTGAACACTGCCAGAGATGGGGGGGCTTAGGTAACCACAGGGCTGCGTTCCTTGTCTAGTGTGTGAATAAAAGCTGGGGACAAAAAGAGTAGAGGCTTGACTTTGCAGTGTCCTGGGACTTGGAGGTGCAGGTGAGCAGCCAGCGATGCTCAGGTACAGCGTAAGCAGAGAAGGATGGCATCTGCATAAAGCCAGCTGCTTAATGCTGTGAATTCGGGGGTGTTTGAATGTTTTAAGTGGATCTTGTCTTTTTTCTATCCTGTTGTATGTGTTTTTCTAAATATAAGCACCAACCCAATGGAAAACAGTCAAAGCCAAAGGTCACCCATTACCTGAAGGCAGATCCTTCACGTGCCTTCTGGTACAACCCTTTCACACAATGTGCAAGTTCCTTTTTTAGCCTCTCTGCTTTTATTTGCAGGCCCAGCCTTTCCCCAGCAGTTCCCAGTCCCAGCCCTGAGCTCATTGCTGAACCACTGCCAGCCCAACATGATTTTAGTTCCTGTAAAAGAGACAAAAGAACACGACCTGCTTCCTCTCCCTGCCTGCCCAGCGGATTCCAGTGCTGATGTAGGAGTTGTTCCTTGTTGCAAACCCTCACATGATACTGCAGTCATCAGGATTACCAAAAGCCCCGGGTTTGCATGCAAACAGCCACACAGATACTGCAGTCACATGGAGATACTGGCCTCTTAGAGTCATTGCTTTGGTGGTTGAAACAAGTGCAAAAATAGTCAGCAGGCTGATCAGGCTGTGTCCTCATTCACATTTGGAAGCAAGCCACTTGGGTTTTGCTTGCCTGCAGCTGATTTAGGGAAGGAGGGTGAGCCCTCATCTATGACCTATTGTGAGTTTCTCCCAAGCCCTCTGTAGCTGCATCAGTAATGAAAACAAGATGACTAGAGAAAGTCATAGGACTCCTCTCGTAGCAGTGTGTTTTGTGGGTGTCTGAAGAAAGCACTTATGTTGACACTCATGTGATGTCTCTGCTGCTAAAGGTCACTCACATTTGCAATGAAATTAGAAGGAACTGGCCCCCAAATACAAACGAATCCCCCCTGCAGGCAGTAGCTGCAGTGAATAAGCATCCCTGAAGCAGTTTGTGCCACACCAGCCCAGCTTCAGAACACCTTGCGCTGTGAATTGGTTTTGAAGCACGTAGTTGAAGATGGTTTTGAGGCTTTGCTTCACGCCGAGCTCAGGGTGTGACTTGCAAGAGTACCAGGGTGGAATCATGGCTCTGAACTTTCCTGGTGCAGATGAGGTGCTGCTGCATGGAAAAGTTTCTCGCTGTCCGTTTCAGAGGCTTCATTTGCAACGGGGGTCAGAGGATTTGGGGCTTGTATTGGCAATAAAGGTATATGTATTTAGTGTAGCCCATACCCAGACGTGGCTGGCACAAACCTCGCAGCTGCGGTGCTGAACCGATGCTGAAATGTGGTGCCCTGCTGTTCAGTATCGGGCGAAAGCTGCAATTCAGCGCTCAAGATGAGTCTGCCACGCATGCCATGAGGCTGTGCCTGTTTGCTTTAGCTCAGCCCCGCAGTGTGTTTGGGGTCCCAGCAGTTACAGGGTCATAGCTGTTGCTTTACTTTGTCCTGAATCGCTTTCCTCCTTGGTCGTAGCTGTAAGTAGCTCTCTGCAAGCAGGTGAGATACTAAGGTGAGCAGGGATCATGTTCGTTTCAGGGTCACTGAAGGACTCTGAGGGGTTAGGCTGGTGGAAACTGCTCTTTTCTTACTGCTTGAGGTCTGTAGTCAGTGTCTGGACATATTGCCCATGGCTGTCGAGTCAATGTCTTACTTAATCTGTGTTGCTAAAGAAAGTTCAGTATTGCAGCCGCCTGTCCAGGCGCTGTGTTTTTCAGTGCGTCGCTGCCTTGATTCATTGGGGCACAATTATGTCTCGAGAGATTTCTGCATTCATTGTCTTCCCCTTGAAACACCCATTGCCCCACTCCGCTGTTTACAAGTTTCCATCTTGCAGATGATCCATGGGAAAAGGAGTGAGTGTTTCATCCTTAAGTTTCACACAGATTGGAAAGGCTTTCACTGCATATATGGGGACATCTGGTTTCTTCACTGACTCAACATGCAACTGCTATAACCCCCATTTAGGATTTAAAAGCTATACTATGCTGTCTTGCTGCTCATATCCTTACCCTTATGAGTATTTGCAACAAGTAAGCTCACCCACAGCTTTGAAGACTCTCCACTACAGTAGTAGAAAGCATCTGCAAGTAAGTTGTGACCCAGATGTGTCCATAGCAGATGCACCAAGTAAAGAGGTTTCCATGTGGCTGCTCCTTGGCAGTAATTGCAGTTCAAAGCAAAGGAGCATGAGCAGCTCACACCAAAGATGTCATTTATGAACCTGGAAAACCAGCTCTTCTGTGTTCTTGACAGAGTAAGGCCAACATCAGTCAATGTTTCAAGCTCTGCTAGTTGAAATGTGCTAGAAGTTCTGCTACGGAATGGATGTTAAAGGCCTCTTTCTGTCTGGGTGCTTTAAGATAGAGCAACTCAGGATTTAGCATAGAAATACACAGTTCTGTTTTAATCAACTGAGTAGTTGATTCTCCTTGCTTTTCAGACCAGAGTTAGCGGTTCCTAATATCCTTTAGACCATTCTTGTTTTCACTTAAGGTAAAGATAGAATGATATTTAGAAATGGGGTGGACTGACAACAATTTCTACATGCGCTGATTATGCAAACACCATCTGGCCCTTAGAACCAACCTTGTAGTCACTACTGATTGTGGCAGACATCATCAGCAGGAGCCAAGTATTGTGAATCCTCTGGGTTTGTTAATGTGGCTTCAGAAAGGCTTTCTGAATATACAGAGTGTAAAGCAATGCTCTGACAGCCAAAAAGGTACTGTGATTTATGTGCTTTATTTGGAAGCTGGTTTAGGTGTGCAGCAGCCAACCCTGTGTCAGCCTCTTTAGTCACGCAGAACAGGCTGAAATGCTTTTGGCTACCATTCCTAAAGAGGCTTCCTCATGGCTCTGTGCTGCACCAAGACTCACCAAGGAGCTGGTCAGCATCTTTCTTGTTTGCTCAGCATCAGCTGAATAGTGTGCAGTTTGTCTGGAAAACAGGCATGCAAACAGGATTACTTCTTATTGCTTATTATATAGGCTGGGGGGATTAATTCCTCCAACACTGGCACCCATGTTGTTTATCTGTTTGATTTTTGATGTTGCAGATGGTGGGCTGGAGGGGGGGACTTAGAATCGCAGAATGGTTTGGATTGGAAAGGACCTTAAGATCATCCAGTTCCAATCCCCTGTCATGGGCAGGGATGCCTCACACTAGACCATGTCACGCAAAGCTGTGTCCAACCTGGCCTTGAGTTCACCCTGAACTCCTTGGCTTCAGTTCAAACAAGGCCTAGAAGGAAAAACATCAGCCTTGAATTCTGATCTGAAGGTCAATAAGTAAGAGTGATGCTGGAGCAATTGGCCCGAGTTCCTCAGTGTGGGGTATCTTGTCCTAAAGCATCAGATGACCCCATCTAAGCTTCCCAGATGACTGTCTCTGCAGTGACACCAGGGGTAACCAGAATGGCTTCAGACCATGCTGTCTTAAGCTCAGCCTGCAGAGTACTAACAAAACATCTCTTTGTGTGCATATAGAAGTCATAAAAGGTTAAATTACAGTGACTCGTGCGTTCTGCTTCCAGGCTGATTCACACGTGTGGGACCAGATGCCTGGTCTCTATCTGCCACCTCCTCGCTGGCTCTTAACTGCAGTGGTGTGTCAGTGCTGCTTCCAGGGGAAAACACCTTCCGTGGCAGCTCCAGGGATTGCTCATGGGGTTATTGAGCTGGCTCCTGCTGAGGCTGACAGTGTCCCTGCAGAAAACAAGGAAACAGGCGTCAACTGCTGCTCGCTTTAACAGCGGTTGGAGGGCTATATTTAGCTTCTTTGAAATGCCATTTGAACGCACATAGGTATAATAGCTACAGTAAACGTAATGAAGAAACCCTGTTTCTTTTTCCATAACACAAGAAAAGGTAGCTGAGGGGCATATTGTGCTGAGAAGGGTCATAACAGCCATGTTACCCTGATTATTTAGCAGTTCCCTATCTTCCCAAGCAGTGCGGAGCAAGCGAGGCCGAGCCGTACAATGACGATATTGTAGCTTGTGGTTCTGATGTAATTCCCACCAAATCCTCTTCCCACAATGAAAACATGAAGTTAGTTGAAACCAAACTCCTTGCCCTTTTCATCCCCTGCAGACAGCGCTGTGTGAAGTGCAATAAACACGCTCTGCTGGGCTTGCTCAGCACAACAGCTCTCTGAAGCCCTGCAAAAGTCCCACTATCTTCTGCTGAATAGGGACTATAATTGGCACAATGCTCCAAAGGCTCCAGGATTTGCCTTGGATTCGTCAGTTAGGGATTTCTTGTAATCTTCATTAAATTCCATATGGCTGACTCTGGTGCTAAATGTGTGATCCTGTTGTGGGGAGAAGAGAAGTAACCTTGAGACAGTAAAACCTAAAAGCATTCTGCTCCCAGATTGCAAGCCCAGGGGTGCCTTTGAATTTGTCTGAGTGCTCCTGTGGCACAGGAAGATATTGGCTGGTTTGGAGTCTCAGGAAAGAGACTTATTCCTGTGATAAGATAGGACAGCTTTTTATCTGGGCATTATGATTGCTTCAGCATTGATAAGCCAGGGACTTGTTTCTTTTTGTAGCCTTGCATTACTGACAGGGAAATCCTCTGCTGCTTTCTCTACCAAAACGGCTCCCGTGCCCTCATCTCTGTTTTCGTTCCTTTTCTCTTGTAAAACACTTTGGTGTCTCCTTTTACCATTTCCACCATAAGGCTGGTTTTGAGGCTCCCAGGCTTGCTCTTTCAACTGTGCTGAAAAGCTTGAGATGGGGCAGCAATAAAGGTAGTATTTAAAAGAGGTGGACACAAGCACTAGTGACCAGATGGCCTCCACTTTAAACCAGGGTGGGTTTTTTGGGTGGCTGGCAGTTCTTTTCCCTTGCAGTGCTGGAGTTTTGGTGTGCAGGTCCAGGTGACATCTGCCTGTTCCTCTGCTCACAGCTGAAGATGAGAGCACTGCATCTGCACAGTGTTTCAGTCGGTACCGTGTTTCACGGCTGGGGCAAGGTGGATGTGGCTGCTTTAAGTCAGAGGGTTCTCCCTCTTTGGGCCTTTGCTTATCTGTAGAAAGCTCAAAAGTCCCTTCAAAAACCTTTCCAGCCACTCAGCACCCAAGGAGCAGAGGGATGTACCAGGCTGGCTGAGGGCTGCTCTCTCAGCAGTGTCATGGCTGATGCCCTTCTAACTGCTCATCTTGGGATGAAGTCACTTTTGCCTATGGGACCGATAAATTCCTGTGACCTCAAGATGCACTCTCTGTATGCTCAGTGAAGAAGGGAAGGGAACACTGTGCCATGGTAAAACTTTCCCTGCCTGCTTTCAATCTCTTGAGTGCTGATGCTTGCAGCATTTCCCAGCTCAGATCTCGGGAGTTACGGGAAATTCCCAGGAAACTTTGTGATACTCAGCCTAAACTTCCCTTTCTTTTATCTCCTTCTATAACTTAATACTCCCGTGCCACGGCGCAGCCCAGCTTCCTGCTTAGTGTTTATACCCTCCTGTTGAATGTGGAACTGCTATCAAACCCTCCCAGACAAGGACAAACTCTGCCATGGTCTAGCCAGGATATACACATTTAGTTCTCAATCTCCCCACTGCACTCAGTGAGTCGGTACCTCTCTCTTTTCAGGCCATAATCGAAGACACAAGCCTTTGTGTCTTCAATTGTGCTTATAGCCAGGGCAATGTAGGACTCAAAGACATGAGAAGTAGGAGAGGAAACTGCAGGTGACTGGAAAGGAGATTCAAAGCAAGAACCTGTAATGGTCTGCTGGGGAGTGAGAGGTTTTGGGGTGCAGCACTGGCTCCTGCAGAGTGCAGTGTTGCTTCTGCAGAAGCACTGGAGCTGCTCATGCACAGATCACCCCTATATGGGCAACTGAAACCAGTGTTGGAGCTTGTTCTGCTTTCTGCTCTTTTGTCCTTCCTCAATAGCTGCTACTGCTGCTGGCTGAGAGCTCGAGGTTTCACAGCTGGCCTGGAGCATACAGGGAATGAGCAGCTCCTGTGAAATCCTGGGGCCTGATTCTCCTAACAGCCCTGGTGTGGGAGCTGTCAGAGCTCGCTGCTTGTGTGCTGGTTTTCCCCTTTGACTGCACTGACCAGAACTGGGGGAAGGATGATGAGCAAACAGGCTTTGCACTGCAAGTTGCTTGCACTCTGGAACAGCCCTTAAGCACTTAAGGACCTTCACTAAAGCCCAGCTTTAGTCCCTAAGTTAGATTATATGGTGGAGAGTTTATTGTTTATCTGGCCACCTGTATTGTACTAATACAGTGGGCTAACAGAAGGGCCCAGTTGTGGCTCCAGACCTTCAGGAGGGTTGCCAGATCCCTCCTGAGTCCCTGCTTGGCCACAGGCTGCTGTTGGAGCTGCTTCTGTGCACCATGAATGCATTTTGCAGCTCCCCCACATACAAGCCAAGGGGAAAATAGCTTTGCATTTCAAACCTGGTGTCCAGCTGGTTGTGATACAGGTCCTGAGTGATGGCTCCAGGTAACAACTGATGGAAATGCCTTCGCAGTCTGAAGTTGGAATGTGCTGTAGTGACTCAGGATGCAGGATCTGCAGCACTGGGGTGGTGGTTGTGTGTAATTGCTATGGCAGTCCTGTCACAGGTCTCCACCAAAGCTGCTGCAGATAAACTGGAGGAGTTTCAAGCCAGACCTAATACAACAGTGTGAGTTCACTGTGTGGGGCTCCCCTGGACACCACAGGGTCTCTTGGATGTTCTGCTTGCAGATGGATCTGCTGGCAGATGTGTCCTGCAGGATTTCACTGCCTTGAATGCAAAGGAAATGGAGCTGCTGGTCTCTAGGGCTGTTTTCTCCTTCCAAAACCCTTGGACAGTTTAAAACTAGAGCAGCTCAAGAAACAAAATATTTAAGCAATGGCTGGATCTCATGGTAAAGAGACAGCTGTATCTGAGGCCCATGTGTCTGTACTGCATGCTGGTTGCTGTTGTGACATGGGTATCTGGGAGGAGTATCAAGCAGCTGTGCTATCCTTCTCTTTTAAAAGCCATGCTGCTTGTAAAGCCTCCTCTGAACTTGGGGCATAAACCTGTTAGGGCACTAGGGCTGTACCTCATGTTACCTCAGCCCACTGCCATGCTGCTCTGTGTGGCTTCATGCTGCAAGCTCCATTGTATGTCAAGGAGACATACCTTGCCATAGAAGCACTTGGGAAAACCCCAGAGACTCGGAGCTCAGGGACTGCAGTGCTGCAACACTGATAGAAAAGCAAACGTGCTGTTTGCCCACCCAGGCTCTGCAACAAAAGCCAGTTCACTTCTGTGTGCCAGAAACCCCAATGCTCTGACACGTTGGCTTGGGTGGTTTCCATCTGGAAACAGACAGAAAGACTGGAGCTGGGGGTGGAAATAAACCTGGAAGAGCAAATTGCTATCTGTATGGACCTGAAATTGAGGGTGAGGCTTCTCTTGGCCCAGTAATGATGTGATTTTAAGCTTCTAATATATTGAAAGTGGGCTGGAGTGCAAGGCTTGGCCCCGGTGATGGGAGCTCCCAAGGGCCTGTTGCTGCTGTGCTGGAGCTGTTGGTGGCTGCAGGAGGGATGTGAAATGTCTTGAAATACATGGCCTGGTTACAACCTGTTGTAAGGATGCTGTAATTTATCTAGGGAGGGACAGCATGAGGGGACATTTTGTAAATCCAAAGGAGCTTACAGGGCACTTTGGTAACTTGTTTACTGCTAATGTGAAATGCTTTGGCATCCCTCTCTGATACTGAGCACGCCGGTCAGGCTGCAGGTGATGTAGAACAAAGTGTGGAAAATCAGCTGGATTGTTTTGATGCTGAAATGTGGCTAAACCCTCATTGTGAGCAAGAGGCAGAGCAAAGCTCAGTGCTTCTCCATCCTGGGATGGCTTCTCGCTGCAGTCTCCCCCGAGGACTGTCACCCGCCATAGAAATGTGGAGGTCTTAAAGGAGGGGAGGGTGAGAGAAAAAAGTGCTGCACTCGGGGAAAAATTCAATAGCTCATTCAGCTGTTAGGCTACTGATGCAGGAAGTGTGAAAGAAAAATGGAGCCTCCTTTGTTCGGCCCAGACAAGGAGTAAATGCCATCGCCCTAACAGCCTTTTTCTGTTCCAGAATAGCATGAGGTCATCTTTAAAAGCAGTAACTACCAAGCAGGTTTACACTGGGTTACCAGTCTCAGGCTTCCCCTTCATGCAGCCCCTTTCCTGGCACCAGCCTGTCTCAAGGCCGGCACAGGATTGCTCCAGAGAGGTGTGTGTTGCTCCACTCCCATGCTGGGGCTGCCGCCGGGTGCCTGGCCTCGCTCCAGGGCTGTGGTGGAAGGGTTGCAGGCTTTCTCCTCGTAGGGAGCTGCTTGATAACATGGGTCTCTGAGCATGGCAGGCTGTGTGCTGGAGGTTCTTGCTTCTCCAGCCAGGGTCGGATGCCCTTGGGCTGCCAGGACTGATCCTGCATTGCCTGTGATCACGTGGGAGATGGTTTGATGCACATTTGTGGCTCCAGACCTGGTGCTATCTCAGTGGTGTGGGATGTTTCATTCTCCAGCAAACACACACTGTGCTGTACTGCAGGGAACACTGCTGGTGCTTGGGCTGCTCTTGAAAAGCTAAGATCCAGGAGCAGCCTTAATACCTTCCTAACCCTATTGTCACCCCACATCCCTTTGTCAGCACAGTGTACCCTGGTACCTCATTGCACTGGCCCCATGGCCAGATGGTGATGATGCTCCAGCCAAGCCTGGCTATGAGGGGCAGGTTGTGAAGGCTCCTGGAGGTGAGCTCTGCAGCGGGCAGCTCAGCACAGGGGCAGCCAGAAACACAAATCCCACAGGTTTGGTTTTAGGCTGCAGGAAGACAAAAGCAGCATAGCTGGCAGTTACTCTGATGTTCACTTGTTTATTTACCCTGCTAGGAGTGGTTGCTTCCAGCTATGAGAAGTATGGGAAAAATCCAGAAACCAGAGGGATCGGTGCATATTTCTTTCCTAGTGTAATGCTTCGTGCAGTTGGGCTGATGAGGCTGTGGGTGGGAGCGTGCAGGTGGCACCGATTGCATACAAGAGAAAGGGGTTTGTGCCGAGTCAATGGTTACCCGGTTTGGGTGGCAGCCTTGCAGCATAGTGCCGGCTCTCAGCTCAGAGGCGTGCGGCGGCAAGCCCGGTTTCTCGGCACGCCGCGATGCCGAGGGTGGCAGTTTCATCCTCGTGACCTGGATCCGGCTGGAGCGTTTCGGTGCAGTGCTGAGGGCAGGGTGAGACAGGCCCCTCCGTGCATGGAGCAAAGCGCAGGCTGCCCCAAACCCTGTCCCGCGGTCACCTCGCTCCCTGATCCCTCCTTGCCTCCACCACAGCAAGGTTAAGACATGGGTGAAAGGGTTTAAAGTGGGCAAAGGCCTGCCCAGAGCCAGACCAAGATGCTCAAGGGAGGAGGCATCTGCTTTGCCACCAGCTTGTGCTGAGTCAGGGCTCGTCAGAGCCAGCACTGCTGTCAGTGCTGCTGCTGTGCGCCTCTGACTCAAGAGCTGCGCTGGTTTGGGATGCTTGGGTTTTGTCCTCAGTGGGACAAAAAGTAACCAAATCATTACCTTTGCCCTCTACCTGATAGGGGAAGGATTAGCTTATGGAAAAGAAAGCCTTTGTGAGAAATAGAGATGCCTACTCCATCGTCTTAAATCCATCAGAGGGCTCTGCAGTACAGATACTTGGTACTGACAGTGCTAAACAGTGCCATGTAAATGCCCTTTTCATGCTTGTCTCAATGGAAACATTGGAATACTGACAGTAATACACTGCCTGAAGCATCGTGCTTTGTAAACACTGGGACATCATTTTTGCTGAAGGCATATGAAAAACATGAACACAAGAAAGCTGCTTTTGTAACCCTTGCTGCGATCCTCCAAATTCTTTTGTCTAATGATGAAACCTGATCTAGAGCAGGATATTTGTGATTGTGCTTGGGTCAGAGACTGAGCTGATGCAGGACACAGTTACGAGCATCCAGACATGCCTTCAGCTCCTAATCCCAGAATCATTCGGCTAGGAAGGGACCTCTGGACATCATCCAGTCCAATCCTCTGCCAAGGCAGGGCTACCCAGGGCAGCTTACACAGGAACACGTCCAGGCAGGCTGGGAATGTCTCCAGAGAGGGAGACTCCACCATTGCCTTGGGCAGCCTGTGCCAGTGCTCAATGCAAAGTTCAAGGTGCTTTCCAAGCCTGACCATTCTCTGTTGAGGTGAAACAGCAGCACAGTTGAACCCAGCAAATCCTGATTGTTGCACGATTTGTGCTAATTTGACTGTTGGGACTCTGTCTTCCAGTGCTATTCCTAAAATAGGCACAAGTGCTCACAGGATGGCTGTGTTGTAGCCAGATCCTACCTCGGGACTTGTTTGCTGCATTCTCCAGTCTGCTCTGCCCCTCGCCTGCACTCCTGACTCCCTGTTTACTTGCTGCAAGGTTTCATAATCCTCCCTCACTGCTGCTTTTGTTGCCGCTGACCTTGGAACACCGCTGATTCTTCCACACTTTTGTCTTCTCTTACTTGTCATTAATTGGGGGTGTTTCACTTCCTGCAGCTGTATGTTTGAACCTCGTAGGTGTGCAATCCTGCTGCGGCCCCAAGAAGTCCCCTTCGTGCGGCCCCCAGTCTGGGATCTGCAGCTGGAGGAACAGGAGAGGCAGCCCAGAGAGTTGCAAGGCCATCTGATGACTTCAGCCCCCTTGGCATTGCCTGCCTGAAAACTGCACGCAGAGTTAACGCCGTGCTAACGCAATAGGAGTAGTTCCCGAAAGTGGGGTTGTCCTTTGTAGGCAGGAATGCTGCCGGGCGGAAGTGGAGGATGGATTAGCCGGGAAGATTTGTTTCCTGCTGAATGATGTCCATGCATGACTCTGCAGAATGAGACCAACACCGCCTTTTGCCGAGTCACGAGTCGATACTAGGAAAGGAAAAGCCTGCCCTGGCCAGGCACTGGCCGCTCTCTGCAGGCAGGAGCAGGAGGAGGTCGGTCGTGGCCGAACACCAAAGGCTTGCAGGAAGGAAGCTGAGCTCTATGAGTTATTTCTCCGCAGTCAAATGACAGAGTGGTGGCAGGAGGATGTGCATGAGACCTCAGTGTCCTGATCATCCCGTGCTGGTGCACCAGGCCCAGCTGTAGGCATCACCTCCCTGTCCTTTTTGCAGTGCCAGTTTCTTTAAGGCATGAAGATTGGAGAAGGCACGACTTGGCTGCATCCTGCATGTCATCTTGGTTTGCACCACACACGCTTTACCCTGCTTCTGCGTGGCTTTTCTTCCAAATTCCTCTATCTCACGAGTTGTTTACACAGCCCTGTGAGTCTTCTGAACGCCATCTTTAAGGTTTGGTTTGGCTTTTAAAAACCCCCCAGGACTCCCCTTATGCCATGCAGCAAAGCCACTGCATCTTCTGTGTTGAAGGTCTCTAGTTGATGACATGCTTAGTTAATTATTCTCCAAGGTAACAGAAACCAGGTTTTAAACTCTCCAGACAGAGCAGTCCTGTTCCCTGACCTGTGCCAGCAGCCTGGACTTGGAAGTGATGCAGGTCCTGCTTCACCTCTCAGAGCATGGGAGCACGTGGCTGTGATTCCGGTGCTGATCCAAACCTGTGCCATCAGCAGGTCTGGCCTTAGAGATGCTGAGGAGCCGTAGCGATGCACAAGATGGGCAGCATCCGGCCAAACTCCCTTTGGCATTTCTAGGAGCTCAGCCTCTGAAATTTGTACTTGGAAATGTAGAGACTGAAAGAGGAACTGTGCTGTCAGTGCAGCACGCAGGGAACTGCATCATGGTCAGTGGGTGAGGGCAGCTGGGGAGGAAGAAGAAGCTGCTGCTGCAGATTCAGTTGCTATAAAGCTGCTAAAGCTGTCCTCGTGGAGTTCAGTGCTGCTGTTTGTGTTTGGGAGAGGCAAAGTGCATTGCTGCCATAGGCAAAGCAGGGGCTGGCTGGCTGGCAGATGACAATGATGCTGCAAAGCAGTTGTCAGCAGAGGGGCAGGGGAGGACAGATACCTGTCTGCTTTGGTGTTGTAATGACTCAGGCAAAGTGTTATTTCTGATTTACAAGTGTTGCTTTCACTTTGCAAAGACTCCATGAAACCTATAGCTTTCAATGGGCAATAGGCAGAGTAAGAAGAAAACTTCTCCCCCTTGGCAAGGACTTTTAAGACACTGGTTTGAGCAGGACTCTCCATGCTGTACTTAATAAAACATATTCTTCCTTCAGCCAGG
>JBAFWW010007927.1:0-18159 GCA_036873685.1 Agapornis canus
TCCCCAGGCCTGGGTGAGCTCTGCCCGGCCGTCGTTCCTCTCTAGTTTTAGTTATTCTGAGGTGATTTCTTCTTTGTAAATGACTTTCGAGTTATGCTAGCATCTCGGGGAACTAAGCCCCTACCAGGTCAAAATGAAGCGATGGGGATTTTACAAAGCTTTCAGATTAAGTGCCACTGAAACTAATGGCTTTCTGCAATCTAGCATAAGCATAAGGCATGGAGAGCAACTTTCTGAAATGCAGCAGTCAAATGCAGTTATATGAATCTAAACCCTGTTATTGTTAGAGTGATTGTAAATTTTCAGCTGGATAAATGTCAAAATAGGACTTAATGTTAAAAGCTGCTGCTTGGTATGTAGATCGGGAAGACTACACAGCTGTGAAATACAGTGTTCTAATCACTGCTAAGGTTAAAAGTGCAGTTTGTTTAAAAGGAAGGCTTGCTTAAAGATCAATTATGTGTCTTTGTGTTTCAGGCATAGCACTGTCCGTTCTGCACTAAACAAGAATCGTGTCAGCATGAGCTGGGCTGTGGAGGAATGGAAAGAAGGCGTCTCCCCCAGAGTCCTGCAGAAGATTCATGAGCTGGAAAGCCAAGTGGACAAGCTTAGAAAGGAGCGTCAGCAAAGACAGTTCCAGTTAGAGTCTTTGGAGGCAGCTCTGCAAAAACAGAAGCAGAAGGTAGCAGTTGCATGTTGTTCTGTACTGTTTGAATACAGCCTTGTATTCCCTTTAGGCTGCTACAACTTTCTAGCAAAACTTAAGGCTTGTCGTTTTCTTTGAGTTTCTTCCTGTGAGTTTCCTCAACCATCCAGAGGAACTGCTGTGCTCCCATAACACAAAGGGCTGTGCTCAAATAGGAGTGCTTTAACACTTGTAAGCAGTAGTTAGGACTTCTTTCAACCAGAAGAATAATGTGCATAGCTCTAGCTTGACTGTGCCTGTCCCTCAGAAGCCGTATCAGAGGAGGATGTCTACTGCCAAGCTCTACTTCCAGTTTCAAAGCTGTGACTCTTGGTAATCATTGTGCATTCTTTGTTTAGTCAAGGTATTCCAATTGCTGAAGTTGACAGGCTGGAAAGAGCAGTGAGATGGCCAGTGTGGATTAGCAAACTGAAGTGTGGATTATTAATATTAGTATTTAAGGATTTGATTAATTAAGGATTTGATTATTCTTTTTAATTATTTAAGGATTGATTAATTTTTTCTATGAGCTTCTCTAGTCAATGAATAGCAGTTGTT
Organism: Agapornis canus; assembly: GCA_036873685.1. Taxonomy (NCBI): domain Eukaryota; kingdom Metazoa; phylum Chordata; class Aves; order Psittaciformes; family Psittacidae; genus Agapornis; species Agapornis canus. The sequence goes on from JBAFWW010007927.1 coordinate 1,244, forward strand.
AATGTCACTGTGTTGAATTGCAGGAGGTGTGGTTTTGTTCACACCCAAGAGTATTTAAATGGTGTGTATAGCTGAGGTTTTGGTGCTGTCAGGATTTTGAAATGCTAGGAAAGAATAGCAGTTTGTAACCTTTGTGTTATTAAAAAATAGAAGATTTTTTACATCTTAAGATCTCTACATCTTCTATTTTTTAATAGAAGATGTAGAGATTACGTGAGATTTTTTGTTTTTAAATGGTCTGTATTCCAACTAGGTTGAAAATGAAAAAAATGAAGCTGCATTACTAAAAAGAGAGAACCAGAGCTTGATGGAATTGTGTGATACCCTTGAGAAAGCAAAGCAGAAAATATCACACGATCTTCAAGCAAAAGAATCTCAAATTAACATTCAGTCAGGACAGCTGAATTCCAGCAAGAAAGACATAGAAAGGCTAGAACAAGAACTGAAAAGGTAAGGATTGCTCTGTCTCTAACCCATGTATAACAATTATTTTCTTGTGTTTTATTCATTTAATGTATCCTTCATGGTATTCTAGTTTCTTTTCTTCTCATACTTGATTCAAGCTTTGTGACTGAAGTCTCAAAACATGGACCTGTTTTTACATACACACATGCACATGCAGACTTCTACATAAATCTGTCTGCCACTTGAAGCAGTTAATACCTATAGTTCCCCCTTAATTTGGGGGAATTCTGCAGTGTCATATGAGAGCTGTGTATGATCTTATAGGACAACAAAAGAGCCAGCACAGCTGAGTCACTTTGCAAAGGTAAACTGCAAAGGGTTTGGAGTTGCTCAGAAAGTACATGGATGATTCAGTCTGTAAGATCAAGTTTACCAATAAAATGGTACTGGAAGGAGGCATAAACATCTATTGGAGTGGAAGAGGAAGCTGCCAATAGCAGTGACTAAATCCAGTTGCTTTGGTGAAGAAGAGCTTAATTCAAAGACCTCAACTCTTAAACACTGTTATTACTGAGATAGTATGTGTGTACTGTCTGTAGAGGTGCAGTGCAGGTAATAAAATAATCTTCTGTAATGTAGGCACATCTAAAATCTTTCATCTGAGGGTGCTACACAAATGGAACAGTTGCCCCTAGTGAAGTGAATGTTATCTCAACCTTGCCCTCATACTAGAGGCACCCTCTTCTTGAATAAAAACATTTCTGAAACACTGTGTGCATCAGTCAAGCTGAGTATTCTGCCTGTGCAACAAGCTGTTGTGCTGGTACTAGTAATGCAAAAGTACTGTTGCAAGAAGGGGTGTGAGACCAGGTTTTGAAGGGTTTGATTTAGTTGTTTTGTGTGTTTTAGTTTTATTGTTTGTTTGTGGGGGTGTTTGGGTTTGTTTTCTTTTTTTTGGGGGGGTGGAAATGCATTTTTTGTGGGTTTTTTCTTTTTCTCTTTTTTATTTTGTGGCCTGAAATATGCCTACTTCCTTTAAGCTTTGGGTGGAATGCCTCATTCCATCTAAATGGAAGCAAATAAAGAAGTGTGTTGGTCTTTCTGGGGTTTTGTTTGTTTGTTTTTCCTTTGTTTCCCTCTTCCTCCTCCCTTCCCTCTCCCTTGTGCCTTTTTTTGGGAAAACTAGAGGTAGTTGAGGTATTGAGGTATTTGGCTGCTGTGATAAGATTCTATATTTCAACATAACAATTCGACATGCAGAAACGCCAGCTTTGTGTAAGGAGTTGCTAAGGTCCACCAAAGAATCTAGTGCGATCCTGCAGGGCTTGATAGAACCACTTAAGTTTCTGTATCTCATGTCAAATGTTGGGCCAGGGAAGCTGCAGGCTAAGGATGTGTTTTCCATTTATCCATTCCCAAAATTAAGCCCAGTTTATTTGAATTCTTTCCTTTCCATTACATTACTTTATGTATCTGTCCACTACAAAAGATCACTGGTTACAACTTGTAGCTTGATCTTGGCAATCATGTTCTGGTATGTTTTATGTTGGTAACTGATCATTTACCACTGCATAGTAACTAGCAATCCACAGGGAGAGGAGTTCTTTATGTTGTAAAAGGGAGGGGGAAATTGAAACCATTGTCCTATCAGCCTGTGCATGCTGGGTAGGATGGAAGTGCTGTATAAACTCCAAACTAGTTATCTGGTTTCGCTTCATGAGCTTGTAACTCTTCATGCTCACAAGAGTCACAAGAATGGGTAGTCTGCTGTGGTGTTCCAGACACCAGAGTAAATTGTACCTGAGAAAAATACATTGTCAGGTGAAGAGCGTTCCCTACCCTTGAGGTATGCATCAGGTTCTCAAAGTGTGCACTATCAGAACATAGAATAAAAGTTGCATATTTCCTATCATAAAGACGCTTACCGGAGAGTAGAAATTATATGTTATCAGTGTTTATAGTGATTTGAGTGTGTTCAGCTTCATAAGTGAAACCTTAAGCAGTTCTGACTGTCATGTACTCTGGAATTGGTTTTGGTTTCAGCTTTGGCTCCTATGTAATTGACTAAATATACTGAAACTGAACAAAACATTCATATTTCTGTGTTACAGTACTGAAGATTTTCAGTGAATGTGTTTTGACTTGATCCCTAAATACTTAAAATTATTTGTGTGCTTCAGGCTTTTAAAAACAGATAATGAACCTTTTAGTTTCCATGACTAATTTTTGTTGCTGTTTTTTTCTGAAACAGATACAGATGTGAGCTTGAGAGAAGTCAGCAAACATCAGTTGCAGGAGACTTATCATTCAGTGGTGCTCCACAGAAAAGCTTTACTGCTCCTCTAACACCAGATCAAAGTCATAATGGTAAATGACTTTTTCTTTGTCCAGCACAGATAGTTAACAGTCAGTTTTCTTGGAGGTTGGAGGTATTTCACATACCACATTTGTACTGAGTTGCTTAGTCTCTATTATAAAGTTTATTATAAGAATGTCTAATTCATAGCGCCATCAGTTTAAAAGTGATTAGTGCAGATTGAATGCTTATTACAAATATTGCGTCTTTTCAGGATTATGTTGATAGACATGGAATAGTAGGAAATCCTTCAACTGCAGCAAGTTTTTGAATGCCTGTTCCTAGTGTCAGCTGTTCCCTTGACGTAGTGAAGAGCAAATCTTTCTTGGGTACCACGGGTACTTTGAAGTTCAGTCAACAGTCATGTTGTTTCTTTAGAAAGCTTTATTTAGACTATTTCTATGCATGATGATCTGCACAATTTATGCACTGTTTAAAACCATCACTTCTGTCTTCAAATTAGTGACATCAGATAGATTTAAAATATTTGGATAAACTGGAAAAGTAAAGGGAAGGTTCCTTAACTGGAAAACTGTTCTGTAGCTGGACACCCTTATGCTGAATCTACTGAAAAACTTGACAGGTTCTATACTATGCATGCTATTTACCTCTTATCTTTGCTGTGAACAAATGTTTTGTGAGTTTGGCATCTCACTCTTCCTCAGGTGAGAAATCCAAGATACTTCCTTGCACTCCTGTTCCTTTTAATTTCTACTAGGGGTACAGTAGTGGCAGTGTCAGGCATTCCATTAAACATGACACTCCTGAAATGGGGATTAGATAAATTCTTTATATAACTATTTAAAATGGTATTGCTGGAGAGGTGTTTTCTTCCATTTGAAAGTTGGAATTTTACATTCCTGAAAATCCCAGACTACCTCAAGTTCAAAGCAACCCATGAGGAGCTACCTAAATTCCTATTGCATTTGAAAGGAACTTGAAGAAAAGATCCAGCCTTATTTTCTGATCATTTCTTGGCAATATTAATGTTCATGGGCTGCTAGTAAGAAACCTTAAAACGTAAAAACTAAAATCTATATGCATGTGTGTATATATAATGTAACCCATCTATGTTGTGTATATACACCTGGATTGGAGCAATGCCAGTTATAGTCCAGGCTGGGGGAGGAAGGGAGTGAGAGTGCCTCAAAGGAGAAGGACTTGGGAGTGCTAGTGGATGTAAGATTGGACATGGCTTGGCAATGTGTGCTTGCAGCCCAGAAGTCCACTCATGCTTTGGACTGCACCCAAAGGAGTGTGTCCAGCAGGTCAAGGAAGGTGATTCTGCCCTTATACTCTTGTGAGATCCCACCTGCAGTCCTGCATCCTGCTCTGGAGTCCTCAGTACAGGAAAGACATGGATCTGTTGGAGAGGGTACAGAGCAGGGCTAGAGAACCTGTCCTGTGAGGAACGGCTGAGAGTTTGGGTTGTTCAGCCTGGAGAAGAGAAGACTTAGGGAAGAACTTATTGTGGCTTTTCAGTTCTTAAAAGGACCTTATAAAGAAAGATGGGAAGAGACCTTTTATCGGGGACTGTTGTGATAGGATGAGGGGTGATGATTTTAAACTAAAAGAGGAGATTTGGGTTGGATATGAGGAAAAAGTTCTTCACAATGAGGTTGGTAAAACACTGACACAGGTTGCCCAGAGAGGTGGTGGATGCATCATTCCTGGAGACATTCAAGGTTAGGCTAGATGTAGTTCTGGGCAACCTGATCTAGCTGAAGATGCCTGAAGATGCTGCTCAGTGCATGGGGATTGGAGTAGTGAGCTTTGAAGGTCCCTTCCAACCCAAACTATTCTACAATCATTCTTGTAATAGCAAATAGAAATGATTACCTATGTAATAAGTTAGGTTATGAAGAAGTATACATTGTGTCTTTGTAGAAACCAAGTTTGAAGAACTAGAAGAAAAATACAAGAAAGAAGTACAAGAAAGGAAGAAGCTGGAATTGGAACTGAGAACCATCCAGGTGAAAGTAAGTATCTCTTGAGAATGGCATGTGTGATATTTAAGAAAGTAACTACTGAGTGAACTTGGAAAATGGAGTGGAAAACTAGTGAAATGTATTCTACATCACTTGAAGTATGATTTTAGAGAGAATTATCCTGTGTGTACTGCCATTCAGATGTACTCTTGGAGAATCCAGAGAAGCTAACGTAATTGAATGGCAAAGGAAAGAAAGACATTAGAAATGAGAACAGATTCTTCAAGAAGTGGAGGTCTTGTGCAAGCACAGGCAAGAGAAAATAATGTCAGTTTTGCCAAGCTAAATATAATAATAAAATAGCCTTGGGAAGATAATGAGAAATAACTCACTTAGCGAATAAGAACTAGTAAAGTTTTCCAAACACGTAAGTAGTGGGAACTGTATGAGGGAATCTCTGAGACCTATAGGTGACTAAGATGTGAAATCCCTCAAAGGAAAAAAGGCCACTGCAGAAAAGCTGAAATAACTTATTTTGGTATTCACTATTTAAAGGCTCAGAAAGTTTTCTTTATCAGTGGCAATGAGTGGCCAGTTTTTACTGGGGAGCAAAAGTGGAGCCCCAAAAGGATTTCTAAAGAAACTGTGCTATTCAGCATATTCATTGGTGATTTTAGAGTTGAACAATATAGTTGAAGACTACACAGTATTTAGTAATACTAAATAATCACAATAATTCAGATGATAAGTAAAAACCAGTGGGGGAAATAAAGTGAAGTAATGCATCTGGAAAACATAACATGAAAGATGCGTACCTGGTGCATCCAGGCTCTGTGATTCCAGGAGGCAATTCAGCAATTCCTGTTCTCTGAAAACTTCGGTATCTTTTTCAGAGATGGTGAAAAAGAATGTTTTAGGAAAAGACTTAAGAAGTAATGAGAAAATATTCTTTGCCAAATGGCTCTCAAATCTTTAGTACTGCAAATTCTGTTCACTTGTTTCCAAACAGATACAGTGGAAGTGGGTGGTACAAAGATCAAGTGAGGATCAAGAGATGAAACAGGGAATTGGTCATTTTCTCACTTTCCATAAGGCATTATTACAGAAACAGCTCTGCAGGCTCAGAACAAAAACTGGTTTATTCCACCTTACTGTGTTAAATGGCAGAACTCTTTGTCAGGGTGTTGTAAAATTGAAACATCCAAAAGAGAAAGTACATGTAAAGTATTTCAGTAAAAATTGATTCATTACCTGGATTCAAACTTTTGTCTTAGAAACTCTGTAAATTTAGATGGTATATAAGGGGAATGATGGCTCTATGCATGGTTAGGGTTTTATGCTCTTTTTCTATAGATAAATTACAGGATTGGACACTGCATTCTGGACTATATAGATTCCTGGTCTTAGCACAGCTATTCCTACATACTCTCTGGTTGGATTGAGAAGTCACACTGGGTATTACCTAGTTTAGGGCTTCAGTTTAATAAAAGAATAATTGAAATATTCAAATTAGAAGCATTTGAAAACCAAACTAAGAAATGCAGTGGGGATTTTACTGTTTGAGGTGGGGGGTTTTGTTTTGGCTTGGGTTTTTTGAGTTTGGATTATTTTTTTTCCACTTAAGAAGGAGAAAAAAACACATACTATTTTAGCTGTTTTTCTGTAGGAAGAGGCTGAAAGATTCTACCTGAGGTATTTTATTATTGCAGTTTTGGAGTATTATGTGTGTATAAGTCTAATTCTGCTCTGAATTTGCCTGTGTTTGTTTGGAAGAACTACATGTGGGTCAGATATCAGATGTGTTAGCCTAGACTTCTATATACAGGCTTACTTGTGTCAGCATTTGCCTGCAAAAATGGAGCCTTAATGTAGAGGGTAAATGATGGGATCTGTCTTGAAAAAGGCAGAAATTTGGCTATGTTAATTATGAACAGATCAGACTAGGGCTTTTTGAGATCCTAGTTTAGGTTACTGTATCCAGTATACTGGATACTTGGGCTAAAGTTGTTTAATTTAACTAGTATAAAAATAATGTGAAATGACCTGGAATCTATTATTTATGTATTAATAATTATTTTGTTATATGTTGGATGTGGAGCTGTGTAAAGGTAGATCCTTTTTTTTTTCTTGGGCACAGAAAATAAATCAGCCCCATCCTCAAAGCTCTTTGAGTCACAGGGAGATTGCTCAACATCAGGCTTCCTCATCTGTGTTTGCATGGCAACAAGAGAAGACACCATCTAGAAATCGAGCAACACCTGCAAGAGGAAGTTCTGCAACATCTTCTTTTCCATGGGAGAAAGAAACAAGTTCTAGTGTAATATCAGAGAAGAACAAGCTCAACAGCAGCTTTGCTGATGATTGTAATTCTTCACTCCTGATCCAGCTAAGAGCACAGAACCAAGGTACCTGATATATTTGTTTAAAACCCACAGGGGTCTCCTATATGGTTTCATGAAACCTCGTGTGCAGACAGAAAACAGGTATTAGAATTAGTGCTTAAGCAAGGAAAATATACCTGATTTTGCCTTTGGCAGCTAGCCTAGTTGGCCACTGGTGTGTGTATCTGATCAGCCAGTATACAGTAATTAGCAACAAACTGTGGTATCTTTTACATAAGGGGTGTGAGAGGTAGAAGGGAGGAGGTTGTATTTTCGGGGTGGGTAGTGGACATCATATATAAAAGGAAAAGAGCCTTCTCCAATAATTCTATTGTTCATGGAACAATTCTGTTGAAACAGAGTTAAAAAACCTCTTCAGGATTTCATTACTTCTCACTGTTAAATTCAATTCTATCGCTTCCTTCATTTCATGTGGCTTGAGGTTTGTAGCTAAGCAATACCTGTGTGAAAAATTCATTGATTGAACGTGCTAAATGCATAGCTCAGTTGGTTCAAAATGGACATAACTGGAACCACAGAAGAGGAAGTATGATGCAGAAAGTACAATAAAGAAGCAAGATATGATCCTGTATTGTGTATATTGACATGAGGAAATGTTATTCCTGAGATCTTACAGTTGGAAGAGAGCAGTTGGTTTGCTGTGGATTTGGTGAACATTTACTTAAGCTTACTACTTGGACCAGCTTTTCCACTGTTTCTTGTAGGACTGTTTTACAAGTTCCAATGCTGTCCAAAATGTTTATCCAAATACCTGCATGTAAAACTCCAGTTAGGTGGCATTTTCAACTTGGAAGCAAGACTTTTTGCTTAACAAAAGAATTATCAGATAATAGTAACTCTGGATAACATCCCCTGTAGCTGGCTATGTTTTCTACTGTAAAATTACATTGTATTTTGGAAGGCAAACTCTTACTGATGTATATTGTGACAAGATCACTTGGTTTCAATTTATATGGATTCTGCTTTGGGACAGGAAAAAAGATTGAAATATAAAGTACTAAAGTACTGTACTTACAGAAGCTCAGTAGCTGAAAAGCCTCTTGGAAGGAGAGGACCCAAACAAATAATTCTAGCGGGTATCTTTCCTTTTAAAGAGTAAAGAAATGAAAGCAGCTTTGGTAAGTGGCACATTTCTGTGTGTTTAGAAACAACGAAACCAAAGACAAGCCAGCAGAGGAATAAATTGACCTTGCCTTTGCAGCACTTGTGCCTGATGTCACATTTTGCTGTGTTCTAATATATCACTAAGTGGAAATTGCTTAGAGTCAACTATCTTTCAGTCTCGATAGTTTTAGTCACTGATAGTAGTAGAAAAGAGTTTTGTTTTAGTTTTCTGACCATTTTAGAGGGTGTCTGCCTGTGTCAGGATCTTGGGTTGTTATCAAACATACTGCATATTTTATAATGTGTGGATGCTTGGAAATTTGAGTCCCGGGATGGAAGGTTTACCTTTCAAAGCAGAAAGTACCCTTAATCCTTACTGTTTCTAAATTTCAGAGCTAAGTTCCACTGTTAAGGACCTAGAACAACAACTGCAAGCTCAAGAAAAAATGAAGAAATCCCATATGAATAAGCATCAAGAGACTGAACTGCAGCTGGTCAGAATGAAGTTGGAATTAACAGAGAAGGATAAGGCTCTGAACAAAACCAGAGATAAACTGACTCAAACGAGAACACAACTTGATCAAGCTACCGCACAGGTAAAATGCTGCATCACACATCCTTGGACTGTGCTTACAATTCACTCCCGGTGTTCATGTGTATCAATTTGCAGACATTTTAGTGAGAGTCAAGATTGTCAGGTGAGTTTCATGAGTATTTGCTGAGGATCAGGTTTTGGGTTTGTGTTGGTTTGATCTGTGTTACCTGTAACAGTGGAAATACCCATAAAGCAGTCACCCATTTTCTGGAAGGTTCTTATACCTGAAGAATAATTTTTAATCCTCAGGCAAAATTCATTGGACTTCTGAAAAAGAGAGCTTGGAATTCTGCTGCATAGAGCAACAATGACATCTGGTGGCAGTTTCTGACCTTAACTAGACTGTCATGCAACTTGGGCTGAAAATCAGTGTCTGCCGCTTATACTACTGGATGTTGTGGAGTATGGGGGCATAGCCTTTGGATTGTAAATCACATGTGTAAAATAAAAACTAGGTAAAAATGCCATGCAAGATTCAGAATATATGTAGTTTTTAAGTGACATTCATGGGCTTTAATCCTAAGGAGCTTGGATTCATAGTCAAAGACTTATTTTCTATGTTGCATGTTTCTAGGTATTTTTAAGTTGTGTGTGTATACATATGTATATACTTGTAGATATAATACATATAAGTATATATATTCTTCCTATATATACACATTCTCAAGAACAAAAGCAAGTACAAGTTTAGTACTTTAGACTGCTAAGAATTTATATGGAACCAGCTAAAGTTACACTCTAGGTTATATGAATGCTAGAACAATTGTAGTAGGAGAAACCACTCTTTATATGAGTGCCTATAAACTGAAATAAAATGTCACTTGTATTTTTAACACTTGTGATTCATAATTAAATTATTCTAGGTCCAAATGATGGAGCAAAAGGTGAAAAGATTGTCAGAAGAACTGAATTGCCAAAGACAGAACGCTGAGAGTGCTCGTCAGTCTTTGGAACAGAAAATAAAGGCAAAGGAAAAGGAGTATCAACAGGTAAGTCGAGAAGAATGCTTTAAATCTGACTTCCTGAGGACATGAAATCACATGGCTTATTTTGTGTATCTGCTATTCAGTTAATTGCATTCACAATTCATAGAGAGGTTGCAAAGGTAACTAGCAAACTGAAAACAAACACCCAAATAGAGGGGAAAAGCTGCCGGAGAGGTGCAGAATTATGGTACTACCACATAGACAACGTGGGCAAGAGACCCAACCAAGATACAAATCCATGAAAAACTGGGCTTCATTGTCCACAGAATTATGTATATTTGAGTTCCAACTTAATAACTGACTCAGTTGTTACTGTGGAGTCGGAATTCATTTTTCATGCATCTCACTCGTGAGTGAAAAGTGTTTTCATGAAGTCTGTTAGTCTAGATGCTAACCCAGCATCTCAAAGAGATACTGAGCCTATTCCAAATCAGTTGTTATTGCTCCAGTAACCAAAACACAGACCTATTGCAGTTACATGTTTATTTCTTTCCTGCTATACCACTGTTTCTAGGAACTCTCTTGTCAGCAACGCTCCTTACAAACACTGGATCAGCAGTGCAACCAGATAATAAACAAACTCCATCAGGAGCTGCAGCAAGCCAAAAATGACTTCAACGCTCTACAGGCAGAATTTGACAAAGTAGGTGCTTTTATATTAAAATCTTTTACTACAGGTGGAATTTACTTGTCTCAGCAGTACTGCCTTAATTTATTCTTCCATAAAGCAAAAAACAGTTGATGTGGGGGCTTGTAGTAGTGTTTTGCACAGCTTTAGCTGGTCTGTGTTTACCATTTCTCACTAAAATACTATGTATCTAAATGGGAATGACAGGCTTTTAAAAGTTTGAGGGTAGTCTGCTTCCCACAGGGAAGATGTGAATGCAAAACAGTGCACCTGAAATAAATCAGTTGGAGAAAGGAGCAGCTAAGTGTCATCACCAGAGACACCTTATGTAGTGAACGTGCTGAAATGCAGTTTGATGATAGAGCTAAACAGGTAGTTGCCCTTTTGAACATGGACTCTGCTGTGCCCTCCTGGTGGTACTTGCTTGGCAGCACAGCCCCTCATGTGACCCTGTGGAGAGCTGACACAGGAGCTAAAAGAGCAAAGGAGAAACATAAATTGGAGTATGTGTACACAGGCACAAGTGGTTGCTGTGCGTTTCACTCCCTGAACTGGTTCTCATCAAAATCAGATGAGCATCATGACTTCTGTAAGGATGAATATCAATACAAAGGAGGATTCCACAGCTATCGCAGCCCCTAGCTATTAGAACACATTAGTTGTCACAAACCCACCATTTCAAGGAAGTCAGAAAGCCACACACAAGCCTGAAGAGTGGGTGACCAGAAAAGAGAAGTGTTTAAAAGCCTCAGAAATCTCTTGAGCAGCTGTAATGCAGCAGAGCTACCTGAATTTCTAAGAAGGGCCACGTGTTTTTGAAAGCTATATTGAGATGCCCCATTAGCAGGCAGGCTGAACTAAACCAGCAGTTCTGAAGCTGACAGCAGCTTTCCTGCAGGCTTCTTTTAGTTTAGAAATATAGCCATGGGAATGCACTGGCAAATGTTTTCAGTGCTTATTTGCACATTCTTTTGTACATGCTTACTGGAGAAATTGATTTCATAGAGACAAAAGTAAGTGATTTTCAGTTCTTTCTCCAAGAAAGCAAATTTATTACCTGATGACCTCAGAATAGATCTTGCTATTTTGATCTGATAATGGCACTTATTTCCTTTTTAATCTGGAACATTATAGGACTATTTTGACAGAGAGAAAGCCAGTTTGTAGAAAATCTGTCAATGGAATAGTAAGTGCAGTTATGATCCTAAATTTCTGATTCTCATAGCTTAGTAAAAAGGCTATTACATTTCCAATCTCATCTGTTTCCTACAGCTATTGTTGTGGTGATGTAGGTGCAAGTTAGATGTATTAATCCTATTTCAGTGTCTAGAAATCTATCTATTTCAGAGACATCTCATCTTTCTGGTCAGAGGCAAAGGAGTGGAAAGGCAATAAGCAGCTATTTTCTAAACTGCAGTCAAACACCCTAAGATTGATGGTGGGATAAAATAATGTAGTTTTATTTTGTAACAGAATGTTGGAGTTCAAGAAGGTGAGTTTAAGAAAGGTTTTCTTTCTGCTTCTGAACACAGTGTTGATTTTCAACATTCTTGCAGGTAACAGCAGTAAAACAACACTTGGAATGTAACACTAGTGATCTCACCCAGAAGCTGTGCAGAGCAGAGCAGGCTTTGTTAGCAGCCCAGACTAAGGAGACTGATTTGAAAAGAAGCTTTGAGGTAAGCAATGCAGAGGAGTAGTTGACAGTATTAATACCATAAATCATATGATAATCATGAATCATAAATTCATAGAACGGTTGGGGTTCCAACCCTCTTTCCATGGGAAGGGACACTGTGCACTAGATAGTGTTGCCCAAAACTCTGTCCAACCTGGCTTTGCACAGTGCCAGGGATGGAGCATTTAACACTTCTTTGGGCAACCCGTTCCATGGCCTCACAGTAAAGAACTTCTTCCTTATGTTTAAGCTGAACTTCCCCTGTTTCAGTTTAAACCCATCATCCCTTATCTTATCACTACAATTCCTGATGAAGAGTCCCTCTCCAGCATCCCTCTAGGCCCCCTTCAGACACTGTGGAAGCTGCTCTGAGGTCTCCATACAGCTTCTCTTCTTCAGGCTGAACAGCCCCAAGTGTCTCAGCCTGTCTTCATAAGAGGGGTGCTCCAGTCCCCTGATGATCCTCATGATCTCATTTGGACTTGCTCCTATTTGTAAGCACTAATACTGTCAAGCATTTACTCAAACAGTACTTTTTCCATAAGGAATCTTTAAAAACTTTTTGTGGAGTACCTTAATAATATATCTTAGTTGTAACAAAAAAAAGAGGTCTTCACTCATGTCATGTAAATTAATGCTCTGTGTGGAAGCGGCTGTGTGGTTAAGGTTCATTGCTGTAATGCTGCTTATATGGTTTTAGTTCATGTTGAACTTACCTTTTAGCAAAAATAGGGGTTTAAGAGATTCTTTAGATCCTGAAATGAAAATATATCAATACTTAGCTGATTTTAAATGTGAACTCTAGAATCACTGACAACTACTTCAGTGTACACTGCTGACCTCAGTGATTTTTGTACAAAGCCTTACATTTATTTCTTTCTAAAGAGGATATAGTATCTTTCTTGGAAGAAACACAGTCCAATGAATCTGATATCTGAAAGGGGCCTGCAAGAATGTCAGACAGGAACTCTTCATCGGGCACTGTAGTGATAGGACAAGGGGTGATGGGTTCAAACTGAAACAGGGGAAGTTCAGGTTAAATACAAGGAAGAAGCTCTGTATTGTGAGGGTGGTGAGGACATGGAACAGCTTGCCTGGGGAAGTGGTAAATGCTCCATCCCTGGCAGTGTTCAAGGCCTGGTTGGACAGAGACTTGGGTGACATGGAAGTCACCATGTGGAAGGTGTCCATGCAGGAAGTTGGAACTGGATAATCTTAAGGTCCTTTCCAACCCAAACCATTCTATGGTTCTATAAAATACACACAGACACTGCTGTACCAACTTCCTCTAAATGAAGGTAAATTCAGAAGTCTTTGGATGCTGCCATGCTATCTCATATTCACATACACAGATACCTTTTCACTTTAATGTCTCCTTTGTCTTTGCAGTTACAGTGCTTTGCTTTGGTGGCAATTAGAGCAGCTCCACTTGAAATTGTTACAGTTGTGCCACTAGAGACCACTCAATGCAAATTTTCTCCTTGATTTGGAGAATCAGAAGTAAAAAACTGTGTCATCTGTGCCACAGTGGGTTTTATATAAACACTTTGCTTGTTGTTCTTTGTCATGAGCAGATAGGAAATAACCTGGCATAATTTCTGCCCAAAATATACCTGTCCAAATACTATGAACAGATTTAAAGTGAAATAATGGGCTTTGTTCAGATGAGCACAAATGCTGGTACAGCTTTAGTACATGGTGAAACTTTAGGTATATTCATACTGGTAGATTACAATGTCTGGGATCATTCCCAGCTATTGGAATGTGATTATTTATACTGCAAATTGTTAGAACAACACTTAGCATGGCTTTAGCCCTGCTGATTAGAACTCTCCAGATCATAATTCCCAGGCACAGTTTGGGAGTTCACATGAGCCTGGGATCATTCCCAGCAAGTGGTTTGGTTTGAGTCACCTGCTTTGGAAGACAGAAGACTTCAGTGGTACAGATCTGGGCTGTTCCAGGCCTCTTGGCCCACACAACAGAGACTGGTCCTTGAAACCTGTTCAGTAAATAAATGTAACCAGTGCCTTCCAGTGGCAAGGCTAATGAAGATAACGTTCATTCTTCCAATGTATCTCAGAGAAGAAAGCCTCCATCAAGCTTCTGCAAATTCTTACTGTAATCTTTCACATTTCTGGACACCACCTCTCCTTAGTTAGTTTTATGAGATACTGTGGGATTCTGGCTTTGAAATGATGGACTAGGATAGATTTGATAGAGTTTTTTGGGATCCCATTGTTAGTATCAAATTTGTAGAAATAACTTGTTTTGGTGCAAGTTCTTGGGAGTTCTTCATCTTTCTTATCAGTACTATATCTGTCTTACAAAGCTGTAACTGTAGTCAGAGTTTTTTTTCTTCATGCTTGTTCATCTTGATCAGACAGTAATGTTGCATTAGAATATGACTGAATATGTAAAGAAGCTTAATCTGGGGAAGATTGTAATGTCTGAAGACATCAGTAACACTACAGTTCTCTGTCTTTAGGTCTTGCATATGAGAGGGCATGGTATGTGTCAGCAGATCTTAAGGCAGGGCTAGTGTTCTTCCCTTTCATAAATACTCTGCAGAAAATGACATTGAATTGCTTTGAGGTATTGGAGGCTTTGTTGGCAGTAGATTTTCTTTATAGAAAAAGAAAACAAGAAAGGTATTGGCATTTCTTTTCCTTTATTAAGGGGAAGTTGTTGTCTTACGCTAAAGATCTCACTACCCAATGGAGAATACAGTTGTTTTCCAGTGGTTAATCCACTTCTGTGTTTAGTCCTTACTGTATAATACTGATGGCCCAAAAATGTTGCAAAACAGATACACTCGAGTGACACACAGATATGTTTATTTTAAGGACTATTAATCTTTGCAATGATGATATCTCTATAGCTTTCCAGTTCTGGCATCTTAGCATGTGGTTTCCATTTTGGTGGTGCAAGCAGCCCAGAACTATTCCTGAAACAATTGGTCAGTCAGTCCCTGAGCTGCTTGTAAGTCTGCCCCATGAATCAAAGAATCACAGGCTGGTTTGGGTTGGAAAGCACCTAAAGAACATCCAGTTCCAATCCCCTGCCATGGGCAGGGACACCTTCCACTAGATCAGGATGCTCCAAGCTCCATCCAACCTGCCCTTGAACACTGCCAGGGATGAAGCGTTTACCACTTCTCTAGGCAGCCTGTGCCAGTGCCTCATCACCTTCACAATAAAGTGCTTCCTCCTTATATCTAACCTGTACTTCCTATGTTTAAGTTTGAACCCATTACCCCTTGTCCTACTGCTACAATCCCTAATGAAGATTCCCTCTCCAGCATCCTTGTAGGCCTCTTTCAGATACAGGAAGGCTGCCATGAGGTCTCCATACAGTTTCTCTTCTCCAGGCTGAACAGCCCCAGCTTTCTCCACAGTAATAGTATTATCTGTACGTGGGTTCTGGAGTTTGCTTTGGTTTGGTTTCTGCTTTTTGCTTAGCAGAATGGTTAACTTGAGTAATACAACATGCAAGTAGAATCAATAGCTGGATTGAAACCAAAAAGCTTATAGCTTTGGAAGTGTAAATGGCTATAGTTACTGTGTCAGACATTAGCCCATTAAATCATGGGTTCCCGGGTTTGAAATAATTAAATATAATAAATGATGGGACCTTTTAGCCATTTCAGTTCCTTAAAATTGTCTTTTCTGTAGGTCACTCTGGATTTGCTAATGGATGGGCTTGTTTAGTTCATGTATTGCATCTGCAATGTGAGAAGTTTGGATATTTGCCCTTCAAAAAATTAAGATCATGAGAAAACTTTCTTCACTGAAACTTCTCTGACTGGATTATTATGGGGTTTTAAAAGCTGTGGGTAGGGAAGTCCATGAGTAGAAGGGAAGGCAACTGTCGGAGACAGTGACAATTTTAATCATGTTCTCAGGGTGATTTATGGATGTGGCTGCAGAAACAAGCCTGCCATGCCAGCAAGCTTTGAATCATCCAGACCTTTCCATTTCTTGAGCTTGGCTTCTGTGGATTGCTGCCCATCTGCTAGTAGTAAACAGATGAATAATTGATGGCCTCTTTCCAATGGGGCTTGCCAGTTCCATGCCATCTGGTGTCCAACAACATAGGAGTTTGGAGAGAAAGGATTACTTTCTTTAAAAAACCCTTTTATTTGGCTTCCTACACGCAATGGAGTTACATAGTTCTGTCTGTGCAGTGGTTTGGGGTTTTTGAAACTCAGTTTATTTGAAAGAAAATACTCCTACTGGCAAAACAACCTTCTTGAAGACTGAGCACTCTAGTATTGCCATGCTGATGATCAGTGGAGGGAGAGCTTGGCTCTATGTGAGACATGAGGTGAAAGCTGATCTATATATTTCTTGTTCATTTTATGGCCATTGCAGGGGTTTGTTTCCTTTGTAGCTTTGGGAAAGTAGCCTGACTTCCTCAACTCGGATTCTTCAGGGTATGTCCTGTTCTGTCTTGATCCGTTTGCCCTGTGCTAGCAAGGGGTATGCTACCTACTTAAAGTGGCTGCAGCACAGAATTACAGACTGAATTGGGTTGGAAAGGAGCTTAAGATTATTCTGTTCCAGCCTTCCTGCCATGGGAAGGAACACCTCACACTAGACCATGTCACTGCGGTCTCTGTCCAGCCAGGCCTTGAACACTGCCAGGGATGGAGCATTTATCACATCTGAGCAGCCTGTCCCGGGGACTCAACACCCTCACAGTAAAGAACTTTTTCCTTATGTCTAACCTGAACTTGCCCTGTTCCAGTCTGAACCCATCACCCCTTGTCCTATTGCAGCAGTCCCTGATGAAGAGCCCCTCTCCAGCATCCTTGTAGCCCCCTTCAGACACT
>JBAFWW010007928.1:0-15464 GCA_036873685.1 Agapornis canus
TAGCAGCCTTCCAGTATCTGAAGGGGGCCTATAGGGATGCTGAGGAGGGACTCTTTGCCAGGGACTGTAGTGATAGACAAAGGGGGAATGGGTTTAAACAATGGTCACAGAAGCCAGTGAGCTTTCCAGAAGCACCCCTGTATTCCCATCCCATCAGCAGGAAGGACTGGTGGGCATCTTAGTTCAGCCTGAATTCAGAATGTTTACAAGGACAAAAGAAGCACATGGTGCCAAGATTTGAAAGACTCCAGATTACAGTTATTTTTACCAAATATTATTCCCTATAAAGATTTCAAACTGTTTTCCTGCTTGGAATTCAGGGTCAGCAAGGAAACATGCCTCCAAGCAAAGCTCTTACTCTTCTTTGATGGTAGACTGTAATATAGTTTAAATTAATCCTCTTGAGAAATACAGATGTTTAAAAACAGCTATAAATTCTCAACCATTTTCTGTTACTTCAGTCTATAAACCTACATGCCCTGCTTTTCTACAAGTTACAAGGCATGGATCATACAAAGAGATTCAAAACATAATTTTCCTGCCTAACTCAAAAGCAACGAGCTGAAATGACATGGTTATGAACATAGCTGAATTACTTGTGCCACAATAACTTTCAGCACCAGTTTATAAAGTGGCAGCCCAGGGTATAGATCTTTCACTCACCTTTTGCAGGATAACCTGGTGTTAAAGGGTCCCCAGCTCCATTCAGGTTTAACACATTCCCACGCTGGGCTCCTCCGCCTGGAAGGTTCCAGCCATCTGGATAAGCATCTACTCCTGGAGCACAGTAGTCAGCAGGGTCTGAATAAAGTATGATCCCTTGGGCTCCTGCTAATATGGCATTTTTAACCTGTGAAATTATTTGCTTTTAATGCAGTAATAAATCTGAATGTGCCAATTTATTCCCATGGGGATGTAGCTTTACAAGTTGCAGATGTGGAAGAGTGAAAATGAGCACAGACCCATCAGAAGAACAAAACACAGTGAAACACAGTATTTCACTATTTGTGTCACATCTTTAGTCACAGCTCCAGGCTATGAAATTAAGCACAGGATATAAACTGAGGTACAAAACCTGACCACTATCCCCACTGTGCCACTGTCAGTGATTGTGTCAGAGTTGTCATCTGAAGCTGGAAGAATTAGTTACTTAATCTCCGTGCATCTGACTCCTTGACAAACACTTCTTCAAAATACTGCAGTTCTATGGATGAAAAGTATCCAAAGCCTCTGTACACTACTTTACTTACTTAGTTCCCTAAACTAGTCTCTTGCAAGAACTGCCTAAGGAGTTTGCAGTCATCTCAGTTACAGGAAGTTAATACATTCAGCTGTTTTTATTGTGTTGGAAGTTATTCTTAGAATGCAGTCATGATGGATGCATTGCAGGTTTCCTTCTGCTCCTGTGTTCCAGCTTCGAGCTCTCATTAACTCCCGCTGGCTCTACCATGAGCAGTGTCTGACCCACAGAAGGAAAAATAAAGCACAACCCTTACTTTGTTCCCCCTGAAGATCTTCCCATATCTGGCAATGACAATCTTTCCTGTACAGTTAATTCCCATTTCACGCTCCAGCTTAAAGAAATCCTCAGTACGACCATAATTCACATACACCAGATCTGCCTGCACAGAAAAGAAAAGCAGTTGCATGGCAACTGGTCATTCAACAAACAAAATAGATGTTTTCAGGAATACACACTTTTATTCACTAGGTATCATATAGTGGGGTTTGGTGGGTTTTTTGCTTTTTTACAAATGAGATCTAATGCTCAGAGAAACAATAGCAAAAGATACCTGTAATGTACAGGAAGCCTTGGCTCAAGCTCCATACTTTTCTATATTAACCTGCACTTCACAGCAGCTCTGTAAACTGAGGCTGGAAACTAAACCAACGTACTTTGCTAAACTGACAAACTTCTGGGCTGTGAAAACATAGTGGCATTCTTTGCATACACAGAAACTATTATATAAGTCTATTCATTTATGCAACGTTGTCCCTGACAGGCTCCTCCATAATGAATTATCTGATTAAGTGAGTGACTTTTGCAGCCTTTGAAGACATTCATTTAATCCAAAATACCTTCCAAATGGATTGATATGTTGCTATTTCTATGCAAGACTTGCCCAAGTCCTCTCTGTATCATTGAGTAATATGGAGAAATCTGAGATGTATCCAACGTTTTCTATAAAGATAAAAGCTTTTCACCTTTGTGATTCAGTTCTGGCAATTTGAGAAAGCTGTTTTTAGTAACAGGATACTTCTAACCTTAGCACAGTATGTGCCCTAGCTGTCCTGAAGTGTTTTCTTATACTAATGGCTAATTAAAACTACTACAACAAACATCTTGAGAAGTTGGAGCCATCTATCCCATCATTTCACAAAATACTTCAACTGCTAATACTCTTACATAGCTTTTTTTCTTACCTCTGGCACTCCTTGTGCTGAAAACGCATTATATGGTGGTAGTATATCAGTAACATTTTCATACCCGCTTGGAGGTGGTTCAAACAATGATGTATTGAAAACCTATCAACAAAGAATAGAAGTCTTTGGTCACACTATCTACCTCCGTGCACAAGTTTCTACACTAAGCTTGGTTATTGCAAATGGCATGCTAGTTTCCATAAATTGCTCACAAAAAATACAATTCCAGCTAGTACACATAAGTTCAAACATAAAACCAGGCAGGGATACATAGCTGAACTATTGTAACAGAATGCAAATATGAATACAGGGGGATAGATCACTTCTCAGAAGATGCTCACCAGTCACTGCCTGTACCTAAGCAAAGAGGCAGCTGAAAATTGCCAAGAGGTGGTGACAAGAAAATGACAGTTCATCCATGTCTTCACGGTATTTTTGTGATTACTCTCATCATTATTACTATTCACTAGTTATGCTTCTGTTAAACGTGCTGCCTTTTCTTACTATTCATTATAACACGCCTTGCTGCCTCAAGGTTCATGTCCACTGTTTGTCACTTTATGAGATTATAGCTGAGAGACTTATTCTGGAAGAACTTCTCTATTCTCTCACCCTTTAAATTCACATCACACCCAAGCATGACCATTCCTTAGTTACAGCCAGGGCTCTTCACCCCTACCTATGTGCCATGATGCTTCTCTAGCAGTCCCTTCTCTCCTTGTCAGGATCCTTGTCAGATTTTACATCTGCTGCATTCCTTGTGTGTACAAAAGTAGAGAGGGCGACTATAGGACTGACTGTTATTGCTTCCAACATGAACTTAGGAGATACCTTAGGAAGCCAGAAGGATCAGGTTCAGAGCAAATGGAACAAGGCAGTACTTCATACAATGAATAATACCTTTATAATATTGTACTGAAATGTATATTTTGTAATAAATAAAAAGTAATATAAAATATAAATGAAAAAAAATTATTTTGTGTATAAAATGTAATATTCCTTACCTCAGCATGCAGTGGAAGCAAGAAGTGTTCAAGCAGGGTTTGGATATGTACTTGGAAGAGAGGTCTAACAAGGGACACTAACTGGTTAAACACTTGGTAAACAGGTCTAATGAGGATTTGTAAAGAGACTAAGTGCATCAGGCTTAGAGAACCCCTGAGCAGAAAACAGCCCCATGCTGGAAGAATTGCATGCCTTAAATGCATTTTCTTGTGCTTAAACTTGCCTATGCATCCACTTAAGTCTGTGTTTAGAAACAGGAAATTGGCCTAGAAGTATCCTTATGCTGAACTAGTGTGGCCATTTTTACACTTGATGGTTTATTGGTGTTAACTGCAGTGTTGCCACATCCACTCTCTAAATTCAGCACTGAGATTTCAGCCATTCTGCTGAAAATCTGGAAAACCACTTCTAAATATGAGTTTCCTTTGCACTTAATTTTTTTATCGTATTGTATTATTATCACATTATAAAGCACATGCTGGAATGAGTACCTGGAAGAACAGGACACTGTTTCTTTAAAGAAGTCTTACATAAATACAGTTCAATCCTTAAAAAGATCACCTCATTCCCTTGATCATCAATTAGCGAGATGTAGTTTGGCTGCTTCTCATTTGGGTATGAAAGAAGCACATCATAATGAACGAGTTCTGCTGAATCCAGGCCAAATTCCTTCCACTGGCCTTGAATTTGTTTGGCAAGAAGAAGATTCTGTTCAGTTCCTGCGAGGTGAGGCAGCTTGGTAAAGGAGCTAGAACAAAAGAGAATATTGCTAGTAAGCAGCAAACGCAAAGAGGCACAATGGTGAACTGGGATCACCGTGCATAAGGCTTATCTTCAAGCCACATGGATGGACAGTTAAGGTCTCCCAGTTGAGGTCTGAGTTGTATAACATGATTGTTTATCACAGTCTGCACTAAGATCAGCATAAAATGTAGTCAGAGCATAGGTTTATCCCTGAGGCCTTCAGGTAAGTTGGATGAACCCTTCTCTGCATAACAGAAATAACCACATACACACAAGCGTTGAAAATCAGTGTCAAGGACAGTCAGCAAAAGAATGTGAACAATATGCAAGGAGCAGAAAAAGATACCAAAAAGCTAAATATTCAGAAAGGAGCCTTCCAAATAAGTCTGGTATCTGATAAAAGGTTTGCATATGGCTGGCATAACATACACTAATAAGTTTAACTTGAAAATTATTATGTCAAATTACCTCCACAGATTTGTTCTTTTTTTGTATCAATCAGAATCCTAACTAATAAAAGCCTTCTCAACAACATTTACATCCAGATCAGCCATAACACATAATGGTGACAAATAGTCAGAAACAATACTCAGCGCCTCTGGGCTGCCCTACAGAAATCTGTCTGCAATCTGTTTTGCTCACTGAACACGAGTTGTGATGAACACCGATCCGTCAGCCAGGTACTAAGCATCAGCTCTGAATTTCCATCAGGCTACTTGTTAATGAATGCCCTAGGGATGTCAGCTATCATTAATTACCTTTAATTAGTGGTACCAAATACTGCAATTAGTACCACCTCAACCTATCTATTTTCAACCTGTGTAGCAGCTTGTTCTTCAATTTGCACTTCTTCAGCTTCCAGATGAGAATGTTGCAAGAGACAATGTCCAAAGCCTTGCTCCAGTTAAGGATGCCACAGCCGCTGTAAGGTCTCCGCTCTTCCATATAACCAGACATTTCCTTGAAGATGATTATGCTGATCACATAAACAAATAGAAATAAAGTGCTGACTGTTCCTGACTATCCTTGAGTCCTTCACACACTGGAAACAGATTCCAGAAGGATGATTGGTCACCCCTCCAGGGACTGAAAAGAAGCTGACCAGCCAATAGTTCCCCAGGTTGTCTTTCTTGCCTTGCTTAAATAGGAGTACAACATGAGCCTTTCTCAGCTACCAGGGATGTCTTTGATCACCAGAACCTCTCACAGACAGCAGTCTTGGACCAGACACCCAGGTCTTTTCATCCTGTTCCCTGCATTTGAGTACACCTAAATTCTCTAAGCAGACCACAACCTTCTGCTCTGCTGTTGTCTTTCCCTCTCTTTAATCTCTGCAGGCATGTCCTTGCCAAAGCTCACTGCTTGTCTACTTCTTGCACTTCAGTTCACTAGAGTATTTAAAGTACCTTTTAATTCCTGAAGCACTCTAGTTTAACTACTACGTATGCATCAGGAAAAATACACTGAACACCACATGCTCCATTTGTTCCATTTTTCACTTCCAAACAGTTTCATCCTTTCCCAAGCTATGATTCAATGTTAAGGTCAAGATGTCTACATTTTCTGAGACTCATAATTTGTTTCCTTTGCTTGATAAAAGCTGATTTAGTAGCCTGAAAAACTAAGAATATGGATCAAATTGATATGGATCATATCAATATGGATATGCTCTTAACAAACATTTTTGATAATGTGTTAAAATAATTTTTCTGCAATTCCTGATTTTTATTTGATTTTAGGATAAAAATTCCAGAATAGGAACCATTTGGCCCAGTGTCAAAGCAAGAAGAAAAAACAGATAGCATTAATACCCTCTGACCAAGGAACTTTAGCATAATTGCAGAGCTATTTCATGCTGTCATCAATCTCTATGTCGCCTAGACTGTCACTCAAACATGATTCTCCAGCCTACTGAGAGCAACAAATACAAAATAAGGCCTATAGACTTGAAAAGTTAATTGCTGTTAGAAATTAAACCTTCTGGGTTTAGAATAAATGTACATCAATCAAATTTGTCAGTAAATTCTGTGATGTTTATGATGCAGCTGCCGACTTACATGCTGCATACCAACATGTTACTCACCAGAGATTGCATTCGTTTACTTTTTGTGTGAATATGTTTTTCCCTCTGTAGAAGATAGGGTATACTGGGATCTTGAGCACCCAATTACAGCACATCATCTAATATGGATACACTAAAAGAATTATTAGGTGTATGCATACCTGCAACTCAGCTCCATGCAAACTTTGAAGCAATTCTTATGTTTCATTTTTAATATAGTAATTTTCTACTTAGACTTAGATGCTCAGACTCAGGAGTTAGGGTAATACTGGACAGATTATCAATCAAATGTATTAATAGGAAACAGTGTACCCCAAATAGAGTAAAATCACCTCAGTCTGAGGGAAAGCGATTATCTAATGTTAAAGCTTCAGATACTTGTGAGGAAAAACCAGATGTGTATTGCATTAAATCAAGACTATGGAAAACCAGTAAAAACAAAGGATAAGCACTGGCAGTTGTGCAGCTTGAGGGGAACACGGTGAGCAGTTACAACCACTCCAAAAAGGTGCCTTCAAAAATGGGGGGAGCAAAAGGGTTGTAAGTCTCATTCCTTTCCCCAGACATTCTGTACAAGCCAAATATGTCCCAAGCACTCTGCTTTCACAGGCTCTTCCTTGGAGCTGATGCTATCACTTTCTGGCTTTTGTGACTGCTAAAGCTATTCAAAACTCAAAGCGCACAGGGCTTACCGAAGGAATTGCTTGATGTTTTCCACTTTCATTTCAGCCACAAGCTTCTTTCTCATGTTTTGATGGACATATGAAGAGTTGGGGCTTTTTTCTGTCGGTTTTGTGAACCATCCTGAAACACATTTGAAAAGCTTCCTGCTTAGCAAGAACCCCCAGTCCTCACGTAGTTGAATCCATGTGCTACCTGAAGTACTGAACAGTCTCCATAAAGCCATGAGGATGCACAGGGCTTAGAGCACCCTCTGCCAGTGTTTGCTGGCTCAGAGAAGTGAAGCACAAAAGTAACATACACTTCATTGATGGAATTGCAAAAACAATGACGTAATTAGAAGAGCAGACCCTGTACCTCTGGTAAATGCAGTCCCCTTTTTAAGGCAGATTAATCTGTCATTAATTTTAAGCTATATAAATTCTCAGTTAACTGTAGTGTGAGTATTGAACTGGCACTCGTAATGAAATTCCCATCTTTAAATGTATACATATGTATAAAACTATGTGTATAAGCATATTTAAAGTGAAGGTCTAGAACTCAACAGCCATCTGACAGCATCATAACAGTTACAGATTTGGGGAAAGGTGGGGTTAGTCTATTTAATAATTAGAGGAATAAAGTTAACTGTGACCCAGGTCAGTTTTAAGAAGTTAATGATTTTTCTGTAGCCATAAATCTTAAAGGAAAAAGTATCTCAACTTATTAATTTATCTGTTAAAAGAACCCAACAAATTGTGTTATAATTATACCTAGAAAATCCCAAACTGGAAGAATCATTGTACTAAAGCCAAGTGTGCACAACAGGTATTACCTGTTAGCCTTAAATCCAATTGTAGTAACACTCTGAACATAGCAGTGATACTGGATCAGACCAAAGGTCTGTCTCACCTAGGATCCTATTTTGGAGCATGGGTATAAGATGATGTTCAGGGAAATGCATAAGAATAGCACAAGCACCAGAAATTTGCAGCTCAGGGACCTCCTAAGTCAAACTAATGTTTTTTATACTTATTAGACCTTATGGGTTTTTATTTCATGCTTTAGCCTTAGGTGTGTGCTACAACACAAGTTTAGAAAGGACAGATGTTGACTTAAAATCAGATGCTTCAAGTGACTGCAGAAAAGAGTCTAATGTGCTAGTAAAGTTCATTGTACATGATGACAGCTTCAGCAACTCTGCTCTTGGCTGTCAGTCAAAACTCCTCCTCTTCTATTGCTAAAATAGCAACTGAATAAGAACGTTTAAATAGACCTTCAGTAGAAAAACAGGAAATACAAACTTAAAAAGAAAACCCTGGAAGTTTTGCAGTCACACAAGCCTCAAGTTCTTCTATCAATCTCCTCTTTGAACGTCTGACTGCCCATTATGGGAAGCTGTCAGTTTACTAGGGTTCGTCTTGGGCTGAAGCACACAGCCAGTATATTCCTCACTCCCTAAAGACCAAACTGCTCGAGAGAATAACCTCTTAGAAAACAGTGTGATGAGTATTTGACAACATTCCTAACAAGCAGTAAAAGCTCTCCGATGGGGAGTTAATCACGTTCCATGTAAGTATCTATTAGAGGGCAATGGCTGCAGGCTGAGCCCCTGTGTCTCTGTACTTACCTGCAAGAAAGCCCAGCAAGAAGCAGCCCAGCAGCCCCGGGCCGCCGAGCCATGTGCATAGGGTCCATGCTTTGCTTCTGGGCATATGGGCTCTGGTGGACGACTGCTTTGCAGGCTGAGGAGGGCAGACAAGCAGCAGCCTTCCTCCTCCTCCTTTTCCTCCTCCTCTTCCCGCCCTCCGCCCCAAGGCTGCCCCTGGCTTCTGTGTTTCTCAGCTCTTGTCCTGCCTAACCTGCCTTTATCACTGAAAGATGATGCTATGATGTTTCAGAGAGCAAGAAACACTTGAGTTTCTTAGTCTCGCCCCACAAGACAGTTTGTGTGTGTCTGTGTAACTCTGATACGCATCCAGACTGTGGAGCAAGTGATGCAAAAGTACTATTTTAAAGGCTAATGCCTATTATCAAGATTTTCTGGTTTTGAAAGTTCCTGTTGTAGGCTTAAGGACAATCAGTATTTGTTCCAGTGAAAGCAGCCAGGAAATTAAATGGAGGAATGGAAAACTATTTTTCTCTTTACCAAGGAAGCACTGAATTGCTCCCCTTTGTAATCCATGGTTACGTTAATCCTTGGCAAGTCATGAATACATAGAGCAGCTCAGAATACAATTTGGATTAGGCAATAAGGATGCTTTCAGACATATTCAATTTACAGATGGGAAAAGCTGAAGGATTTTATGCTGTATTCACTAGTCTTTTATGCTTTGTATTACAAGGTTCTTAGGATCATGTTTTCCTAGTCTAATTCAGCTAAATCTATCAGTATCTCATAGCGAAGGACACAACTGCAGCCCAGGGAAGGGTCAAGATATTTTCATAGATTCATAGAATAATTGTACTTTGTACAAGTTTAGCTAGGCCCTGCACATCACTGCCTGCTGGTGTCCTAACTACTTCGGTAAGGGCTTTCCAGAGACTAGTGAAGAATTACACCACTTGGGTGTTCAGCCCCAGTCACAGCCACAGTCTTAAGCATATGGCTGGATGTCCATGTTCACATGATAAACACGTCCGGTTTCTGTCCTTTCCCAACTGCTCATGAGCCATCACAAATTCTGAACAGCAAGGACTTTTCACACTGATATCTCACTTGACATCTATAAACCAGATGGAATTCCACCTACAGAACTTCTAAAGAATGAGCATATTGATGTATTAACATTTATATAGCACTACAGGTGTAGGACTGGCATATAATAGATGGTAAAATGACAGGGCTTTTGGAGATTACTATCTAAATTAGACCTCACATGATGATAACATCAGTGGAGGAAGAAGGTAAGAATAGCAACAGTGAGAAAGTATGAAATAGGTTTATTTCTATGCCTATGGTTTTTTAAAGTGATAAGGGCATCTGCAGTGCTGAGGCTGAACAACAGCAGCAACCAAAAGGCTTCTACTAGGACAGAGGCAAGAAATAAGAAGAAAAAGCTCATGGGTTGAGGTAAAGGCAGGGACATCACTTGCCAACTACCATCATAGGCAAACCAGACTCAAATTAGGGGAAAATAATTCATTACAGATTCAAATAGAGTTGGGTAGTGAGAAACAATGACAAAAATTAAAACATCTTCTCCTACACCTCACCCTTTTTTTTCCAGCTTAACTTTACTTCACTCCTGACTTCTCTGCCATAGAGCTGCAATATACAGGAGAGCTCCTATGATCAGGACAGACACTGTAGGACATCTAAAATGCTCTAAGCACCTAACCTTAAATACCTGAATTATTCCATAGAGTGTGTTCGGTTTCTAACAGATGAATACCCGGTACCATTTGTGAGCTTGTGGAGTGTCCAAGACCTCTAGACAAAGCAAACCAACACAGGAAAGCATTTATACCAGGCCTGCCCTGCTCTGGTGCCAGGCCTATCCTTAATGTTGTGCTTTTGGATCCTGTCTTAGGCTGATAACCAAAACTACCATTTTTCTCAAGTCTGGAGCTGGCAGCATTTAGTGTGTGAAAAAGAGCAGAGATCTGGGGTGCCCTGGACTGATCCATGCACTGATGGTAATGTTGAAGCAGTTTCTTTGTGTTTCCTTGGCTGTCTGGTGGCTCACACACACCAGAGCAAGAGTGGGAGTTTGATATCAATGGCAGAGAAGTCTGCTATTTGGAAAAGCCACAGAGTTAAAACATTTCAATCAGAAAGTGAAGTTCCTGTAAAAAAACCCCATATTCTGACTAGGTTGAACTAGGTTGAAGCTATTGGCTGATCTGGGCTGATCTTTGGGGCTTATAAACAAGTGAAATATCCAGTGGGAAAGAAAATGACAGTCTTCATAAAGCAGTTCTGTAGACTCATCCTGTCATATTCAAGTCCATGCTCTTCATCAAGCATATAAAAGTAATGAACTTCACCTATGTATTACTTGATCAGATTACCTAACAACTCTGCCATTGTTTTAAAGCAGGTTGGTCTCCTTCTCACAAATGGCTGTAGTCCTACTCCAGTGTTGAATAAAGCCACACTGTGAAGCCTTGTGTTTTCATAAACTGGAATTCCTGTATTCTTTCCAGCCCTAAATTCTTGAAACATTTATTCTTCTCTCTTAGCTTAATAAGGGACTATTTAATGTTTCTTCCATGCACATGTTGAAGTGAGTCCAGAAGAGGCCACAAAGATAATCAGAGGGATGGAGCACATCTCCCTTGAAGACAGGCTGAGAAAGCTGGTCTTGTTTAGCTGGAGAAGAGAAAGAGGGAGAGGGAGAAGGAGAGGGAAAGGGAGAGGGAGAGGGAGAGGAAGTCGAAGTCTCTGGGAAGACCTCTAGAGCAGCTTTCAGTACCTGAAGGGGTAGACTTTTTAGTAGGCCTTGTTGCAACAGGACAAGAGGTAATGGTTTTAAACTGAAAGAAGGTAGATTCAGACTAGATACAAGGTAGAAATTTTCACAATGAATGTGGTAAAACACTGGCACAGGCTGCCCATGGAGTTGGTGGATGCCCCATCCCTGGACACTCAAGGCCAGGCTGGGCATGGCTCTGAGCAACCAGATCTAGTTGAAGGGAGTTGGTGGGAGTTTGGCTATACGACCTTTGGTGGTGTCTTTCAACCCAAATTATTGTGTTCTATTCTGTAAATCAGTTTGCTACACGCTGGAGGCCAGTGTAAGGAGTGACATTGCTACACAAGAATTTTTGTTGGATCGTATTTATTTTATGCATGAATTTTTTAAATTCCTTTCTGATATGTTCCAGATTATGCCTGTGCTATCTCATCAACACAGTTCTTGGGGAGAAAGGAAAAAACCAGCATATAAAGGCTATATAAACACCATTCACCCAGGCAAAATGCAAGTTTTGACTTGGTAACAATGTTTATAGATGTTGCTTGCTTCCCTCTTGGAAGGGGAAGCGGTGCAACAATCCAAACTTCTTAAAGAATATGGAAGAGAGAAGCTGGAACTAAGTTTTCCTAAAGAGAGGAAGAATAAACATACCTCCTATAAATCTGCCTCCCCTATACCAGCTTCCACACCCCTCAGTGGCTGGGCTGGAAGATGGGGTCCTCTTTAACATTTGTTTCCCCCTCTTTTTGTTTCTGTACGCCTTTATTTCTGCCCTTTGCTGGTTCTAACACTTTCAATATATGCAGCATAAGGAATGCTGTACCTATCCTGCATGTTCATGGTTTCCTGAGTCCTGGGACATGGCCACATTACTAAATCACAAAGCTGAAGTTGCAGTATCATGTCTGACAAATGCTCCTTGGAATAGCTGGAGCCAGAGAAGAATGGGCCTGGCATGGTGAGATGTGAAGTACAGCGTGCCTGGAATGCAAATCACATCTGTGGAGGTGGAAAAAGCTGCTTCAAGACAAGCCTCATCTCACTGTTACTGAACATCTCATTCAGCAGCCATGGAGAGAGCTCAGAGCTGTTAAGACAACCGGTCTCTCATAAGACTCATGTCTCTTTGAGCTGCTTCCTGGCCAAATCAAAGCAACATCTATTCGTCACCTTATTGTTTTACATGGTGCTTTTCCTGCTAGAACTAAGATATTACCAGTGAGATAGTGCCATGACTGGTTCTCTGATAATATCTGGGGATTTCATCCAATACTGAAAATGCCCACTTTAGTCTAAGTTTAATCAAAGTTAAGACTTCAGGCTGATGAGAGATAAACCAATCCTTAGTCACAAAAACTATGCAACAAAATCATCCCCTGTGATAAGTCTACTAGGAAAAGGGACTTCTTAGACCAGGTGGCAAAACTGAAAAAAAAGGTCCAAAACACAAACCATACAAGTACTACTTCTTAATTAATATTACTTAATATTAGTAAATATTAATTGATATTAATTAACGTTTATTAACAGTACTTACCATTAAACACACAGTACTTCTTCAAATGAATATCACTTTTAAAACTAGCAAGGAAACACCTAGTGCACAGGCCTCATATTGAGCTCAGGAGTGGTGAGAACTGCTTGTGTTGAGAGTGAAGTTCAGCTGAAGCTAGCGGAACTTACAGATAGCTACATATATTCTACTTAGATAACGCCTGCCATATATATGTATTTCTATATATATCCCTCATAGACTAGAAAAGCTTCAAAAATGGCAAGGCTGCATATGCTTAATGCAAAACTAGCATGCATTTCTGTGCTGAATGCATAGTTATGCTATGCAGCCAATTGGCAAACCAACAGTACATAAAACCACATAATATACAAAACAAATGCCAGGGTTTGTAAACTGTAGGTTGTAGCTGCTCATCGACTGTTCTCCAAAGGTTAATATCTACTGCAAGAAAGATAGGCCACTGCCATGCTGCTTGACCTACTGTTTAACTGAAGGTTGAACTTGTGGCTGGAGAGTTCAGAGGGGTCTAGTTTGTGGGAAAAGCAGCTCTTGGAGGGAAAATGATAACTGGGAATGTTCATCCACAACTGCAAACCACTGGTTTCCTTCTGACTCTGCCAGTTTCACAGTCCCTCAGGACTCACAGCCTCGGCAGCTACCTGTCTACCAGATTAAGAGGGTAGTGTATTTTGATGCTTTGGGTCAGTGTCTCTGTTATCTTGAAGTTCAGGAGTCCATGACCAGATTCCAGCTATAAGAAAGTTCACACTGCTGGCAGCTAAGTTCAGCTCGCAAACTTTGACCCTTTCTCCTGCAGGAGGAATGTACTCAGTGGGGCAGAGAGAGTAAAGGGCTGTGCATGGAACATAAACCAAATGATACCTTCCAGCACGCACAAAAAGCTTCTCGAGAAAACAGAGCCAGCCTCTTCAGTGGTGCATGACAGCAGGATGAGAAACAACAATCATAAACTGAAATAACAAAAAGGTTCTGTCTGGATATAAGGAAAAGCTTTTCCATCAGAAGGGCAGCGAAGCACTAGAATATGTTGCAGAGAGGTTATGCAGTCTCCATCCTTGGAGATTTTCAAGACTGTACTCAATAAAGCTCTGTGCAACTTGTTCTGACCTTGCAGCTCACCCTGCTTTGAGAGGGAGTTTAGAATAGAGACCTCCTCAATTCTCCTCCAACCCTGTGATCCTGTAATTGTGTGACATGCTTCCATTCATTATAATTCCTGCCACAGGGAGCTGCTGTCCGTCAAGTGAACGAATACAATTTTCTCTGACTCCAGCTATGAAACTTGGCTGTTCTGCTCCACCAAGGTATTGCCTACCCAGCAGCATATTTGAAACTGCTCATATAAACAGAGATGAGAACATCTCAAGGATCTCGACTACCAGTGATTGCTCTGTGGCAGCTAAACCAACACTTGAAGTAAGACCTGTGTCAACAGCATCTGAATTTAGAAATTATCATACAATGGTTTGGGCTGGAAGGGACATTAAAGCTCATCCAGTTTCAACCCCCTGCCACAGGCAGGGGCACCTTCCACTACAGCAGGTTGCTCAAAGCCCCATGCAACCTGGCCTTGAACATTGCCAGGGATGGGGCAGCCTCAGCTTCTCTCAGCACACTGTGCCAGCGCCTCAGCACCCTCACAGGGAAGAACTTCTTTCTAATATCTAATCTTGAAGCTTAAAGCCATTCCTCTTTATCCTATCCCTACATGCCCTTGTAAAAATCCCCTCTCCAGATTCCTGTGGCCTCCTTTAGGCACTGGAAGCTTCTTTAAGGACTTTTCGGAGCCTTCTCTTCTCCAGGCTGAATAAGCCCAAATCTCTCAGACTGCCTTCACAGGAGAGATGCTCCAGACCTTTGAGCATCTGTGTCGTCCTCCTCTGGACTCATCAACAGATGATTCAGCTAAAGTAGCATCAACATTGTTAGCTTCACAAAAGCAAGGATTCATTTTAATACAAGCATAGTTTCTACGTTTTCCGTGCATGGAAATGTTTGCTTTAATTTCATTTGATTTAGACTCTTAGTGCACTGGATGGTCATTGTGTAGAGTTCTTTGGCAAATTCTGACAGCATCCAATTTGATGATCAGGAAGTCCCTTCTTCAAACACTGTTCCTTTTGCATTTGCCCTCTAGACTCTTTAACATAATTGATGAAATTGCAAAGGATGCTCTCAACAACGCCACAATGTCAGCTAGGTTCCTTCCTCTGCTTACTTAACACTTCAAATGCTCTTGTCTCATAATTAAGTCATCTACTGCCATATATAAATCAATGACTAGGCGAGTTTGTCTGCAGTAACTGTAAAAGCCAAATGAGCATTTGCAAGGATCTGTCTGGTATTAGGATTGTAGTTGTTCCAAACATTAATTACAGAATATTTAGAAAATAAAAGAACTGAAAGTTGATTACAATAAACAACTCTGCTAATGGCAATCTCTAGCTGAAGCATCTGCAGTAACATGCAAAACTGGCTCACGTTAGATGAACAGTAAACTGTAAGGACAACATAGCTGATTTTAGGTTTTGTTCCTGTTAACAAGTCTATTCTTTTACTTAGAATCATAGAATCATAGAATAGTTAGGGTTGGAAAGGACCTTAAAATCAT